>WNWK01022340.1:0-32712 GCA_009830355.1 Cherax destructor
GGAGGGGCCGGTTCAATTCCCGGTGGGGCAGAAACATTTCGAAGTGTTTCCTTACATACACCTACACACACATATATACAACAGGCCTAGTGTCTAATTGACATGTGCCTAGGACAAAATGGTAACTAACACATTCACACACTCTTATGAAGAAAGATTGAGGGAAATAGGACTAACAACACTGAAGGAAAGAAGGGTCAGAGGAGACATGATAACGACATACAAAATACTGCGGGGAATCGACAAGGTAGACAGGGACAGGATGTTCCAGAGAGGGAACACAGAAACAAGGGGACACAACTGGAAGCTGAAGACTCAGATGAGTCAAAGGGATGTTAGGAAGCATTTCTTCAGCCACAGAGTAGTCAGGAAGTGAAATAGTCTAGAGAAAGATATAGTGGAGGCAGGAACCATACATAGTTTTAAGACGAGGTATGATAAAGCTCATGGAGCAGGGAGAGCAGAGACCCAGTAGCGGACAGCGAAGAGGCGGGGCCAGGAGCTGAGTCTCGACCCCTGCAACCACAATTAGGTGAGTACACATAAACCGGACAACCTGTGCAGCCAATGCTTACCTGGCAAATCTGAGAGTGGCTTTCAGGAATCTCAACCAAGTTATTCCGGTTGCTTTATACAACTTATATCGGACCCATTACAAAGTATGCAGCACCAGTATGGAATCCACACCTGAAGAAGAGATTAGATTTTAGATTTTGCCACCGAAGTGGCTAGTTTATTATGCACCCAATATCCATCCTGTGGAGGGTATCGCAAGAACATATGGATACACAAAAGGCCTAGGAGCTAGGCCCCAAAAGGGTTAACAATTGTACATATGGATTTATATCTACATTTTACTTATCTGTTACAAGCAAATTTAGGAAATTTAGGAAATTTGCTTAGTATAACTGATATGATATACAGATGTGACAGAGTGAACAGGCAAAAAGGGGGAGTTGGCCTGTATATCACAGAGTCACTTATATGTTCAGAACTACTAAATGCCTCAAATGATGTAGTTGAAGTATTAGCAATAAAGATCGAGAATCAAAACCTGGTCATCGTGGTTGTATACAAGCCTCCGGATGCAACGTCCCAACAATTCCAGGAACAGCTTCTGAAAATTGACCACTGTCTGGAAAATCTTCCAGCTCCTGCCCCCAACATCTTGCTCCTGGGGGATTTCAACCTAAGGCACCTAAAATGGAGGAGCATTGCAAACAATGTGGTAGCAGAGATAACACCAGGAGGCAGCTCAGATAAAAACTCGCACACACATGAACTTTTAAATCTCTGCACCAAATTCACCTTAAACCAGCAAATAGTAGTGCCTACAAGATTAGAGAATACGCTGGACCTCATCTTCACCAACAATGATGATCTGATACGAAATGTCATCATATCAAAAACAATATACTCAGATCACAACATAATAGAGGTCCAGACATGCATGCGGGGAGCCCCAGATCAACAAAATGTGATCAGCCGCGAGGGAGCCTTCTCCAAATTCAACTTCAATAACAAAAACATAAGATGGTACCAAGTAAACCAAGTCCTAAATGATATACAATGGGAAGATAGCCTAAGCATCACGGATCCTAACCTATGTCTAGAACAAATTAACTCTGTGGCACTTGAGGTTTGCTCAATGCAAATTCCCTTAAGAAAAAGGAGGAAAAGATGCAAACTAGAAAGAGAGAGGCGCTCCCTATACAGGCGAAGGCAAAGAATAACGGAGCAGTTACAAGAGGCCAATATATCTGAAATACGAAGGGAGACACTAATCAGAGAAATAGCAAACATCGAATTAAAACTAAAGGAATTTTACAGGAATCAAGAAACGCGGGAAGAACTAAAAGCCATAAACGAAATTTAAAGAAACCCAAAGTATTTCTTTTCTTATGCAAAGTCAAAGTCGAGAACACCAACCAGTATTGGGCCCCTACTTAAACGGGATGGGTCCTACACAGATGACAGCAAGGAAATGAGTGAGTTACTTAAGTCCCAGTATGACTCAGTTTTTAGCGAGCCGCTAACCAGACTGAAAATCGAAGACCTAAATGAATTTTTTATGAGAGTGCCACAGAACTTGACTGACGCATGCCTATCTGACATCACCCTGACGCCAAATGACTTCGAAAAGGCAATAAATGACATGCCCATGCACTCCGCTTCAGGCCCAGACTCATGGAACTCTATGTTCATCAAGAACTGCAAAAAGCCCCTGTCACGTGCTTTTAACATCCTATGGAGAGGGAGCATGGACACTGGGGTCGTCCCGCAGTCACTAAAAACAACAGACATAGCCCCACTCCACAAAGGGGGCAGTAAACCAATAGCAAAGAACTACAGACCAATAGCGCTAACGTCCCATATCATAAAAATCTTTGAAAGGGTTCTAAGAAGCAAGATCGCCACTCATCTAGATACCCATCAATTACACAACCCAGGGCAGCACGGGTTTAGAGCAGGTCGCTCCTGTCTGTCCCAACTACTGGACCACTACGACCAGGTTCTAGATGCTCTAGAAGACAAACAGAATGCAGATGTTATATACACAGACTTTGCAAAAGCCTTTGACAAGTGTGACCATGGTGTAATAGCACACAAAATGCGTGATAAAGGAATAACAGGAAAAGTTGGTAGATGGATCTATAATTTCCTAACAAGTAGAACACAAAGAGTAGTAGTAAACAGAGTAAAGTCTGAGGCAGCTAATGTGAAAAGCTGTTCCACAAGGCACAGTACTCGCTCCCATCCTGTTCCTCATCCTCATATCGGACATAGACAGGGATATAAGCCACAGCGCCATGTCTTCCTTTGCAGATGACACCCGAATCTGTATGACAGTGTCCACCGTTGAAGACACTGCAAGACTCCAAGCAGACATAAACCAAATCTTTAAATGGGCTGCAGAAAACAATATGAAGTTCAATGATGAGAAATTTCAATTACTCAGATACGGAAAACGTGAGGAAATTAAAATCTCATCGGAGTACAAAACTAATTCCAGATTAGATTTTGCCACCGAAGTGGCTAGTTTATTGTGCACCCCATATCCATCCTGTGGACGGTAGCGCAAGAGCATATGGATACACAAAAGGCCTAGGCACTAGGCCCCAAAGGGGTTAACAATTGTACATTTGGGTTTATATCTACATTTCAATTATCTGTTACAAGCAGGTATCTTATTTCATGAATAAGATATCTTGACATGTCACATAGGTTATTATATTGTCTATCTCTATATTCCTCAATAAGTGCACAATTAAGCACATAGTGTTCAAGACAGTGACCATATGCCTGATCACATAATTTGCATTTAGTTTGATCATCATCTGTGTCTCCCAAACTGTCAGAAGTACCTGTAGCCAAGCCTAAGCCTGGCCACTACAACATCAGTCAGTCTGTTCACATTGCAAGTTGCTCCACAAACATGCCCATCTGTGCTCGCATTATCATGAGCACAGATAGGCACGTTCATGGAAATTAATTTGGATTTATATCTACAGTTCACTTATCTGTTACAAGCAAATTTAGGAAATTTGCTTAGAATAAGTGGTATCCTACCTTCACTAATAAGATATCTTGACATGTCACATAGGTTATTATACTGTCTATCTATATTCCTCAATAAGTGGACAATTCAGCACATAGTGTTCAAGACAGTGACCATATGCCTGATCACATAATTTGCATTTAGTTTGATCATCATCTGTGTCTCCCAAACTGCCAGAAGTATTTGTAGCCAAGCCTAAGCCTGGCCACTACAACATCAGTCAGTCTGTTCACATTGCAAGTGACTCCATAAACATGCTTATCTATGTTCATGTTATCATAGTGGGTTATAGATCTACTCAGGCTTCTAACTGCATTCCTATAGCAATAATTTTCATTATTTACTTCTCTCCTAATATTATTCCAAATGCTAGACACAGATATACCAAAGTTATATTCTACATTCTCCTTCTGGGTACTCTTCTTGGCTAACATATCAACTTCATCATGAAGGAGTAATCCAATGTGTGATGGGATGTTACAAAATGACACGATATCTATTAGTAATAGACATCTCCAGCGAACACTAGAAAGGATAGCCCTTCTAGCATCCAGCCTGTTACTGGGCTTTTGCAACAAAGTCAGTATCCTGGTCCAGTTATCCAGCATATTCAATAAGCTTCAAGGGGATTACAACTAGTAGGGTACTAACCAAAGTACGTATATAATTTAATATGTTTATTAACCAAGTTAGTGTCTAGAGTTTCAAAGTAAATAAATGTACATATGATAAGGATGTTCATTAAGTTATGAATTAGGAGGTTAATTAGGAGGGTAGCTCCTACACTGCTCTCATATACAATAAGTCTGTGCTGAGGGCACATATATATAAATGACTCAGAAGTACCATCAGGTACAATGTCAGTAATTACAATAATATATACAAATAAGAATAAATGTGTGTATGAGTGTGCTCCCGGTAACTCTAAGACTCGACTCAACCAGTGTACGACTGAACTTCTCTAAAGCTATCTGCTCTAACAACCTGACAATCAGAACAGCTTGATTGTCCAGTAAAATGACCAATTCGCAGAACAGCAATATAACAGGCAACAGCAACACAGCGTCAGGAACAAGGAGATAGAAAATCGACCCTAACTGGGGACCATCAGTAGATCCTCCAAAACAGTCACAAAACTCCCTTTCTACTGAAGCTAGGTTCAGCATAAACAATCCCAAACTGTGGCGGTGCACAGATGCCTTATCAAATTAGGTTCAGAGCTATAGCTAGAGACCTGAGTTGTATCAGAGTGTCAATGTGACACACAACCCAGAAAAACGTCGAATAATCAGTGTCTGGTCTATTCTCTGTGAACAGAGTTACACAGAGTTCTGAGAAGTATGATTCGTCTCACCACCGAATGCATACTCTACCCAACAGAGTCTAATGTCGAGAAAACAAGTAGAAATAGGAGTGAGGTGTTGACTCGACGATGGTCAGCAGGCCAGAGAGAGAGAGGGAAGAGAAGCAACCACCCAGCTCAGGTGTGTTCAGCGACTGACTCCTCCCAGCAACTAGACGCCGGCAGTATAACAGTAGTTTGCCAACTCCAAGGCAGTTACGACACACTCGAGCACCATATAACATATTACATCCTACCTAATAAATATAGCTAAGTCAAATAGGTCAAATAAGTCAAATAATTCCAATAATAATATAAAGCAAGATATTAACGATTTAGCTATTATCGAGAATATCAGCAATATAAAATTATAGAAAATGGAAATATACAATATATACATTGGGGCCCAATTCTGGGGGCGCAATATGGGATCTATAGCAATTGTACATTAATTCCTTTGTCCCGGATTTTTGAGTATCTATACCTGGCTTCTCCAATGAGCATGCTGTTAGAGTCATTATATGAGTCAAGAGCCTTCAGTGATGACATAGAATCAGTAATGATGATAGAGTCAAGTCTCAGGGTGGTCAGGAAATAGAATTCGAGGGTTGTTTAATGTTAAATGGATCAGAGGGGTCCCCACCTGACCATCTCTAATATTGATAAAATTTTACATGAAGGTTGGCATGTATTTCAAACTAACTTTGGGAAAGTTTTAGTTCATGATATGCAAGGCCTCCACTCTGAGGGCTATGGCCCTCAAAGTGGAGGCCTGTGAAAATTTCCCCAACCCACAGTACACAATCAGCAGTGTTCAGGTTATTACTATGGCAGATCTTGAAGAGTAAAAGTTGTGTAAGTAGACATGCCTATACAACTTTTGGAGCAGATTTAAAAAACTTCCATGCTTTTACTTTTTTCATGGTATGAAGTCCTAAAACTTCCATGCTTTTACTTTTTTCATGGTATGAAGCCAAAGTAGGAAAAACAAAAAAAAAAAAAAAAATGTATTGTGTAAAATTGAATCTTGAATTCAGTTACCTATATTTCTAAAGGAAAATAAGTATTATTTTACCATGACATTGTTGTAGCCAGCTACCCAAGTAAACTGGTGGTCTGGTGGCTAAAGCTCTCGCTTCACACGGCGAGGGCCTGGGTTTGATTCCCAGCCAGGGCAGAAACATTGGGCGTGTTTCTTTACACCTGTTGTCTATGTTCCCCATCAGTAAAATGGGTACCTGGGTGTTAGTCGACTGGTGTGAGTCGCATCCTGGGACACTGACCTAATCTGCCCGAAATGCTCAGCATAACAAGGGACTTTCTATATAGTAGTATGTCACTGATGTCAGCTAGGCCTGTATACCATGTACATGTACTTGTAGTAAATAAAGATATTATTATTATTATTATAAAATATTACTCCAAATGTTTTTAGTTCCCGTGCTAATGGTACCTAAAAATGCCCTTACAGACCTCATGGCGAATTTTAGACCATTTTTGAAGACCAATAGCAAAAAAGCAGCACAATCAATTTTCTTAAAAATACCTTCAATAGAAAGAAGATATTCTAAACTACAAGATATCTATTTTCTGGACAGGCATTTTGCCCTTGAAGGGAGAAAACAAGCCTTAAAATAAGGTGATTTTTGGCTTGCACAGTATAATGAAAACTACGCATTTTTCAGTTGCTGTTATAGATTATTATTATAATCAAATAGAAGCGCTAAACCACAGGGGTGCTGTTATAGAGCAACAGCAGCTAGACCTCGTGTTTAGGTGTCCTCATACAATTTTCGGTGGCGATTTCAGAAATTATCTGAATTGATAGGGGCAGATATTTATTTTGCAAATTAAGCTTAAAGTTGTCAAAAAAGTGTTGTGACAACTTGGCCTGTCACCCATTCTTTGCTTGCATTATAATTATTATAATCATGGTGGAGCGCTAAACCCATATTATTATTATAATCAAATAGAAGCGCTAAACCAGCTAAACCCATAGGATTATACAGCGCATGTGGGGGGGGGAAGGATGGAAGGTATTCAGATTCAATTCAGGGAACCGGCGCATAGATCCAATTTGCTAGATCGAGAGCCCGTCACCAGCATCAAGGAACCTTCCTTGAGGGGATCCTTGTTTGCAGCCAGTATCATGTTCTTACTCAGCCCTTTCAATGCATGTAGGTTGAGGGGGTGGTAGACCACCATCAGCTTACACTTGCATTGCTGCACAGTAGGACATGAAAATATCCTTTGCTGCCTTAAATCCACCTGCAAACTTCTCATCAAAGATGTAGTACATCGTAGACGACATCCACTTTCAGAAAACCCCTCGTCTCATCTCCATTAAAAACGTCCTCAGAACTGCAACCCTATTCAGCTATATTATTATTATTATTATTATAATCAAATAGAAGCGCTAAACCACAGGGGTCATACAGCACTGCAGGTTATTGCAGGATGCAGGGAGAATGGGTTGTAAGAGGGAGATGGATGATTAGTAGGGTATGGAGTGCAGCAGGACAGTGGATAGTGCAGGGATAGAGGGTAGCAGGAGATCGAGGTAGAAGGGACTGAGGGAGGTGCTAAAGGTATAATCTTCAGTTTGTGTAGTAAGTCAGTTTCTGTCAAAAAGTCAACGAGAGAGTCAGGATTAAAGGAGGGTCCATCAGCAAGAAGGGAAGGTAAAGAAAGGGCCGTTGGAGGTAAATTCTGCTCGCTCGTTGATAAAGTGGACAGTCCAACAGAATATGTCGAACAGACACTGGAACCTGACAATGCTCACAGAGAGGGGCAGGGAGCCTCTCCATGAAATACCAGTGCGTAAGACGAGTTTGGCCAATGCGAAGACGGGAGAGTGTAGTCTCCCAACCTCGACATTGGTGACAAGAAGAAGGCCAGAAACCTATACAGTGGACCCCCGAGTTTCGTAAAAACTTCACTCCTGAAGTCTGCTCAAGTGCCATTACCGAACGAATTTACTCCCTTAAGGAAAAATTTCACGTAGGTTAGTCTATTTCAGACCCCCAAAAATACACTTCCACAAGAACTTACAAAATTATACTTGCATAATTGCACGATTTCCGGGGTATTCGTTAACCGAGGGTCCACTGTACTCGGTTTAATAGAATGAAGTTTGTTATTTACCAGGTCAGACCAGCGTTGTTGCCAACGGGTGCGAAGGTGGGCAGCAATGACCGCAAAATAGTCCGTAAAAGGAACACCTCTATATGAAACTGGAAGGTCATGTACTGCTGACCGCGCAGCAGTGTCTGCCTGTTCATTGCCCTGTACGTCAACATGACCAGGGACCCAACAAAAAACAATATCTTTGTGCTTGCTAGAGATACGGCGTAACCAAAGTTGGATACGAAGAACTAGGGGGCGAGGTGTATAAATTTTACGGATAGCCTGTAAAGCACTGAGTCTGAAACGAACACAAATGGTGATACAGGCATAGATGCAATACGGATAAGTGCCACAAGAATGGCATTCAGCTATAATAGCTTCAAGATACTTAGGAATCTTTGTATCAGCAACATAATCAGCACTTGTACATTTTCTGTCACTTTAATGTTGTGCAGGTTTTGATGCCGAAGGAATTTGTGAAACCAGCCGCCACCACCCATGAAGGGGCTCCTGAGGATTTCTTTCATTCTGGTCCTCAACCCCCACTAATAGCATTTTATTAATCTTCAACAATGGGTTTCTTACTATGGTTGATACCTATACATGAAGTGGTGTTAACTGTATTATGGAGCTTCTGAAGCTTTCAAGATTCTTCTTAATGGAGTGAATGGTTGACTCAACATTGAATGCGCTCCCAAGCGCAGATGGCCCCCTCACCAGCATCACTACTTAAAATCTCCAGCGTCAGAAGGCCTCTTGAGTGTCTTCTCTGAGTCGAGGACATGGCTAGACGACTTGATAGGACGCTGAGAGCCATAATGATGACAGCAATATAAACACCTAAAGAATGTCTTACAAAGATGCTGACACAAATACTATTGAAAGACTTGTTGTGAAGGTGCAGGGCAGTGTTACTCCCAAGCAAAATGCACAGCAACTACTTGCCACCTGCTTCCAATCTCATGAGTAAATTTTAACTGCACCTGTACTTTATGACCCTTTGGAAAATAACAATCATACCCAATGATAAACTTCAAAGTCATATAGTGCTGCAGGGTGGTGTGCTTAAGATGGAATATTAGCAGGTCAGAGACTAGTGTTGGGTAGGAGTATGCATGAGGGGTAGTGGCAAGTGCTAAATGTATAATACAGTGGTTCCCCGAGTTACGTACACCCCGGAAATCGTACAATTATGTAAGTATAATATTGTAAGTGCTTCTGGAAGTGTATTTTTGGGGGTCTGACATAGACTAACCTACGTGACATTTTTCCTTAAGGGAGTAAATTCGTTCGGTAATGGTGCTTGAGCAGGCTTCTGGAGTGAAGTTTTTACGATATTCGGGGGACGACTGTACAGTGGTACCTCGGTTAACGATATTTTTTTGTTCCAGAATGCTGTTCAAAAGCCATTACCAAACGAATTTATCCCCATAAGGAATAATGTAAAATAGACTAGTCCTTTTAGACCCCCAAAAATACACTTACAAAAGCATTTAAAAAAATAAACTTACATAAAAGGGCGAGTTTGGGGACCATCGCCGAGGTACCAAAGTATAATCAAAGATGATGAAAATACATAGTTAGTTTCTGTTAATTTGAAAGTCAGAGGGAATCTGTCAAAGGTGAGAGTTTCTGTGAGGTAAAGTGCATTAGGAAAGTGATGTAGGAAGTGATTCCTGCTGATAGACAATACAATCTAATAAGACATGAACTGAAAACTTAACTTGGCAGGCTTTACAGAGCGGTGCCGAGTGGTTTTCCATGAGATAATGGTGAGTGAGACGTGTCTGGTATGTAGGCAGGAGAACGTAGTCTCCCAGATACAACAGCAATGGTAAGGTGGCCAGAAACCCTTAAGAAGAAAAACTATTCTGATAACCATTATAGGAATCCTTTTCAGGGATACCTTTGAAGAGTTTCGAGAGTATCTACTCTCTGAGCCCGGCCATGGGCCAGGCCCCTATGTAATAAGTTCAAACTCAGTGCCATTATTACATTACAGCATTATATTCACAAGGGGAGGAGCACTAAACCCATAAGGGTCACACAATGCTTAGAAAAATCCAAGGAAAGGAAGCACAGGTCAAACTGCTTAGATCAATAGCCCCCAATGGCATCAGGGAACCTCCCTGGAGGAAAAACTCAGCAGTGGCAGTGCCTCACAACAAATAGTATACTATAAAAAATATTCTGACAAAACTACATTTTCTTTTCACAAATAGTGTTAAATTTAATGACTGATTTTGCTACTGGTTAGAACAATTACACTTAGATTTACAATAAATTAACACATTAATATTCAAATATTTTATTGTTAAAAATTAATTTCAAATTTTCTTTAAAATATACAATGCTGTATATGCAAAATACTCATACATAAATAACTTCTTACTATAATTCACTATGGTAAAAAAATGCCTTAAAACAACACAGTACTATTTAGATATGTATAAAGTAATGAAAACTTTACATATAATAAAAAAAATCAAAGTTTTTTTTTATTCTTTTATTGTCATATTGTTTACCCTGGAAGTTTATATGTTGAGGTTGGCCTTATTATTGTCAACACCTCATACCATGCCTCAGAAGCCATTGTATCATATTGTTACCAGTTTATGATGAAACACAGGTTGTGCATAGAGTTTATTACCAAAATTTTATTTGCGGTTAAGTAAATGTATTCTAGGTAGTAGGTTGGTAGACAGCAACCGCCCAGGGAGGTACTACCGTCCTGCCAAGTGAGTGTAAAACGAAAGCCTGTATTTGTTTTGCATGATGGTAGGATTGCTGGTGTCTTTTTTCTGTCTCATAAACATGCAAGATTTCATGGAATGTCTTGTTACTTCTACTTACACTTAGGTCACACTACACATTCATGTACAAGCATATGTATATACACACACCCCTCTGGGTTTTCTTCTATTTTCTTACTAGTTCTTGTTCTTATTTCCTCTTATCTCCATGGGGAAGTGGAACAGAATTCTTCCTCCGTAAGCCATGCGTGTCGTAAGAGGCGACTAAAATGCCGGGTGCAAGGAGCTAGTAACCCCTTCTCCTGTATATATTACTAAATGTAAAAGGAGAAACTTTCGTTTTTTCTTTTGGGCCACCCTGCTTCGGTGGGAAACGGCCAACGTGTTGAAAGAAAGAAAGAAGTAAATGTATGCCAATTTCACATCCACGATCTATCGACTGAGTATTTCCGAGTTATAGAGGCCCTCGCATCATATTTCCACCCTCCTAACTTCAGAATTGAAAAAATAAGTACAATATAATATCACTGGTCTGTTTCATACTTCAGCAAAAGTCCATAATCTGATGCAAATCCCTGTGAAGGTAGTAGGTGCAATGGCAGATAATTTCTGCTACCTTATTGTAACTTGCTGGGGATGCAGTTTCACTACAGGCCACAGGTTTGTGTATGTGCTGAAACACTGCCACCTTTGTGATAACTACCCTCTTTTCACACGCTCTGGATTACAGACACATCAACAAGACTGGGGACCTTGTATCCTAATAACAAAATAAGGATCAATCAATTTCCTACATTTGAAGTATGTATGAAAATCAAGAAAGGATAGGGAAGTTCTACATATACAACATATTCCAGGAATATAACCCTTGCAAGTAACGAGGATTTCTTGTACTCTTTTACAATTTTTTCTTGAAACCTTAACATCTACGTATATAGAGGTATTGTACATGAATACTGGTATTAATCTTTTCATTCCATCACACTAATAAATTTTAATTACAGAGCTTCAAGACACACAATGTCTAACTATAACAAATGCTTATTATAATTTAAGTTACAGAAAGTCATTCATACAAATATTAAGCACAAATAAATGCTTTTTTCACTTTACAATGCATTGTTCTTTGGGAATTCAGACTAGTCCAGCATCCTTAGCCATTCCATAGAAGATAGAGGCTTTGTTTTTCAAGAGCACAGCAGGTATGTCAAACTCCTTAACCACTCCTTTGTCAAGAACAAGCACCCTGAGAAAAAAGAAAATGCCCACATGTTAACTCAAAAGCACAGCTTTATCATGTTTATCATACAAATACACAAACCATTAACCTGCATAAAAGTTAGTTTAAATAATGTTATTAAAGAATTGCATATCTCATAAACAAACTTGCTCTTCTTTCATATGAATACATACTAACATCTCTCTTCACTCTTCTCTTTATGCCTGTTCCTAGTTACTGTACTGACATTTTGTGCAGAAACAAATTATTTTGAAAATAAACTTTATTAATATTAATTAACTACATCTAATTGTACACAGTATAAATTTATGCAATGGTTGCATAAGCACCTACTGTAATTTAATTACTGTAGGCATGCTTGGGTGATAAATTATACAGATTTATCTTACAATAAACCTCATTGAGGTCCTGAATGAAGAAGAACCCTCTTCAAGGGGCACAGCTCAAGAATATAGCTTAAATGTTGAAGTGATAACATGTTCCCTGTATAAATTCTTGACAATTACCAACTAGTAGACATTCTATTTTGCTTGCAAAGGTACAGCCAAGTACCTCCCAAGATTGAGCACTTTCTTTCTAATGGATGAATTTTTTTTTTATTTTTATTTTATTTAAAATCATTAAGAATACATATACAATAAACAAAAGTGCCAACAGGCATACAACATAACAGAGTTCTAAGATCTATGTGGCAATAAAAGAAGATACAAGAGAATATATGTAACTAGCCTTTTGCAATGGGAATTGGTTGAGAGACCACTTGGAGTAAATGACACAGTGGATACCTTCATTAGTGACGATGTGTCTTAGGGCAGATGCTAAAAATCTTCTATCACTGTCTTGTTCTTTGGTAACTAGTTAAGCATCTGTTCATTTTATGGGGTGATTGTCAGTGTCTCAATGTATAACACACGTATTGTTTATACTGTGTTGTGTTCTGCATGCATACTGCTATTTTTTGACCTAAGAACATAATAAAGAAGGAACACTGCAGCAGGCCTACTGGCCCATGCGAGGCAGGTCCAAGTCTCCAACAGGCTTAAGCCAATGCCCCGACCCAGCCAGGTCAGGTTACATTCACTTAAGGAAGGAGCACTGCATCTGACCTAGTAGCACAAGCTAGTCAGAACCAACTCACACCCAACCGCACCCACTCATATAATTATCTAGCCGACCACCTGGAGCTACCGTCTCAAGGTAGTCAGGTTAGTACCACTTAAGGAATTAGTATGGCAACTGACCTGGTAGTACAAGCTAGTCAGGTTCAAACTCACACCCACCAACACCCACTCATGTATTTATCTAACCCATTTTTAAAACTACACAACAATGGACAATGTCTTGTGATGTTTTTCAGTATTTTTTGGGTTATCCTAGGTTTTCTACACATATGCTGCTATGTATGATAATCTATGTAACTATATTTGTGTATACCTGAATAAACTTACTTACTTACAAGGAATAAAGTAGAACCCTGCTTTTTTCTGTATCATGGTAGATATGATTGATGCTAGAAAGGTCCTTGATGATGGTGAAAATATTTACTGTGATAATGCTGGGGAGGATGATGGGGACACTACGGGTAGGAAAAATTATGCATCTCAATTTGTTTCTCAGTTTTAGTGGAAGTTATAATTGTAAGGGCTTTTTCCTGCCATCATGTGTGAAATAAGATGGGAAGTGGAGCTTGGAGAAGATGTTTTTAATATCACATTCTTCTAGAAACTCTAGGCAGCATTCTCTGTATGCACTGAAGACAAAAACCTATCACCACCCCTCTTTTGGTATTAGAATCATGATGTGACATGAAATGGGTAAGGTCATATTGATTAATAGGTTTCAGCTGAGTATCTGATTTACAAAGCAGAACATCTAGGAAGGCGAGTGTGCTGTCATGTTTCTCCTAGTGCGAGGCAAATTGGATGGAAGGCTCAACTGAATTGAGAAACAAGTGAACCCTTGATATAATGGACTTCCACATAATGGCCTTCGAAAATGGAGAACAAAATCCACTGGATTAATTGATTTGGAAATTGAGATATTTAAGAGATGTT
This sequence comes from Cherax destructor, assembly GCA_009830355.1. NCBI lineage: Eukaryota > Metazoa > Arthropoda > Malacostraca > Decapoda > Parastacidae > Cherax > Cherax destructor. Next base: position 14,075 of record WNWK01022340.1, read on the forward strand.
GGTTATTTCTAACATGGTCCACTAAACCTAAATACACAAAGTAGCCTTTACAAGAGATGTGAATAAATATACTGAAAGGAGCATAAAGTCTTTTTTAAATTAAGTCTAAGTATGGAGGTAACCTTGATATAAAACCTATGCTACAATAATTAGCCTGATGAATTGAATTTTTATAAACACCTCAAGTGGCTGACACTATAAAAAATATGCTGACTGGTGAAACATATAAGACAAGCTTAACTCACCTTGTTGAGTCCATGATGGTATTAAGCCTGTGAGCAATAGTGAGCACAGTACAATCATGAAACTCTCGCCGTATAGTTTGTTGGATAAGATCATCTGTCTCTAAGTCAATTGCAGCTGTGGCCTCATCCAAGATAAGCACACGTGTTTTGCGTAGAAGAGCACGAGCTAGACAAACAAGCTGTCTTTGACCAACACTAAAATAGAAACAATGATGAAAACGATAAATATTTTTTATATCTTCACAACATTCTATATTTTATTAATCTAATTTTAATATTCTACATACAATAAAGCATAAGTAGCAGTGGTACTGTATGAAAATCCTTATTCCATAACAAATAAGAAAAAAAAAAAATTCAGGCTATATTTTGGTTAATCAAAAACTGCCAGAAATATGCATTTTTTTTTATATTTCTAGGATAAGTGAAATGCCAATACAGTTCATTAAGCATACTATATAATACAGTTCACTATATTACAATGTAATCATGGATACAGATTACAGTATTGTATAACATGCTGTGGTGTAAATAAAGCTAAAATACTATACATTTTATCAGCCATTTCACCTAATATTTGACATGTGATAATTTGTATAAAACAATTTATATCTTAGCTTTACACTCTAATTAGTACTACCTTGCTTTATGTTTTTTTGCAACCTGTAATACAATTGGACAGTCACTGCCTAAGGTTATTTTCTCCTGATTCTTCATGCTGCACTCGCCTGAGGTTCATACTTCATGTTATATATTATTACACAATAGCACTCACTTAAGAGCCATACTTCATGTTACACACCATCATACTACAGTGGACACACACTCACCTTAAGTTGTCACCACCTTCTGATACTTCATGTTGCAAACCATTTGATAGACTAGAGACAAACTCCTTGAGATGAGAATGTTCTAAAGCTGACCACACCTTGGAATCATCATACATACTGAAGGGATCAAGGTTCATGCGGAGTGTTCCACTGAAGAGCACAGGATCCTGCATAGTGCACAATACAAGCTTTACTGTATTAATATGAAAATTTATAAATATAATAAAAAATTGTGAAAGTCAGAAGATACTGTAGCTACCTATTCTTCAAAATAGACATTTCATTCATTTTGGAATTGTAATTCATTACAGACTTCAGCTAACTCTTCCCCTCAAGGGAGGTTTCCTGACGCTGGTGAGGGGCTCTTGATCTAGGGAATTGGACCTGTGCTTCGGTTCCCTGAATTGAGCCTGCATACCTTCCATCCCATCCCCCCAGATGCATTGTATAATCCTATGGGTTTAGCACTCCTCCATGATTATAATAATCAGCTAATTCTTAACTGTATATATTACTGGATGCAGCAAATTTGACTCCTCTTATAATTTTTTTTGTTAAAAGATTCACCGTACATAACAGCCATCCAAGTTAAAATAAAGTTAGATTACACAAGGTATGGCACAGGTAGTAGTACCAAGAATAACATTTTATTTATCCTGTTTATCCTCTGTAAAACATACAAGAGAGAGATCAACACAGAATGGAATTCCAACTAAACTGCAAGTCAGTCAATTTATTATAATAACTGTTGGCAAACCAGTGCAGCCAGATACAAAAATAAATACTCAGGCTAAATTAGCTTATACTGCAAGCTGTATTTATATAATTAATAAAGCCTATATGAGCCACTAGAAAACTTTGTTGAAAGATTTGACATGAACACACCTAATAAACTATGATTGGAAACTGGCAAGACAAACACAAGCAAAGAACTTTCCAACTTACAGGTGTACCTTTTATATTAATAGATATTCTGGTGTTTTGTATTCTTGTGTAGTTAGGAAATGGTTAGTGGAAAAGACTAAGTTAAGGAACTCCCCAATAGGCCTCTGAAATGATGGTAGATAGCTAGTAAATATACTACAATAAGATAACAAATTATCCTACCAGTAACTTACCTGTGGAATGATAGTTAGTTTGCCCCGAAGGTCATGGAGACCTATGGTTGCAATAGAAATATCATCAATAGAGATGTTTCCACCAGCAGCTTCAATAATGCGGAAGAGCCCTAAAGTTAACGATGACTTTCCAGCTCCTGTTCGACCTACTATTCCAATCTGAAATTATTTTTATTTTTAATTAAATTTTTATATAACCTGTTACTTCTTCTTTCTTTCAACACGTCGGCCGTTTCCCACCGAAGTGGGGTGGCCCAAAATGAAAAACGAAAGTTTCCCATTTTACATTTAGTAATATATACAGGAGAAGGGGTTACTAGCCCCTTGCTCCCAGCATTTTAGTCGCCTCTTACGACACGCATGGCTTACGGAGGAAGAATTCTGTTCCACTTCCCCATGGAGATAAGAGAAAATAAGAACAAGAACTAGTAAGAAAATAGAAGAAAACCCAGAGGGGTGTGTATATATATGCTTGTACATGAATGTGTAGTGTGACCTAAGTGTAAGTAGAAGTAGCAAGATGTACCTGAAATCTTGCATGTTTATGAGACAGAAAAAAGACACCAGCAATCCTACCATCATGTAAAACAATTACAGGCTTTCGTTTTACACTCACTTGGCAGGACGGTAGTACCTCCCTGGGCGGTTGCTGTTTACCAACCTACTACCTAAAACCTGTTACTAAGAAAACTAATAAATTGAGTATCCCTTATCCAAAATGCTTGGGGCTGGAATTGTCTTGGATTTCAGAATTTTGGGGGATTTTGGAATATAATGGGACCCAAGTCTAAACACAAAATCCATTTATGTTTCATGTACAGCTTATACACATATCCTGAAGGTAGTTTCATGCAATATTTTTAAGAACAGCGGCATCAGCAGAATACCTGCATCAGCTGTGAAAAACAAACAATGGCAAGCTTCCAGTCTCCACCTACAATGCAGTGTTTTGATTGAAAGGCTACCGTAGACTATTTTTTCTGATCAGTTACCCATAGGGGTATCTCTAGGCCCTTTTGATAATTTCAACAATATTTTCACACCATAGAGCAGAGAATAAGCACAAAAACACATGTAATCACAGTGAGTAGTTCATGTAGATCTGGAGGCTCCAACAGAGCGTCAAGAGGCCTACCCACGGTATGTGAAGTCACGTGTCACACCTGTCTGAGGACACAGACGTGCAACACCTGGGAACTCCCCAGAGCTGACTGGAATTTTCTACTTGTGGTGCCATGTCAACACTCAAATAAGTTTCAGATTTCGAAATTTTGGATAAAGGATACCCAACCTGTATTCTCATTACTTTTGTGTCACTGATTTGCAAATATGAAATTATTCTTTTACTTGCACTGGAATACATACTTTTTCTCCTCCATTAATATGGAATGAAATGTCCTTCACAACAAGATCCAACCCTTTACGATAACGTGTAGAATAATTATTGAATACGACGACTCCCTGTTGTGGCCAGTCCTGTGAAAATAAACACAGTATTCAATAAATTACTAAAATAAAAAAATAGCCTTCCTATAGTTAGAGAAATACTACATTTTCACATATTTATCTAGTACATTGAATTTAATTTCTGCTTTTAAAATACTACTAAGATTAGTTTTTCCAACATACAACTTTATTTCTCACACTCATCTATCTTATATCTAATTATTATCAGTAAAACACTGACATGTGTAACTAATAACACATTTTATGGCTATGTGTTACTCATCAGAAGCTTTGTCAATCTGATGCAAACAAGGACAGGGGGCATACATAGTAAAGTGAGGTCTTTGGTAAGTTAAACTTGTAGTAGTAGTAGTGGAGGAGGAGGAGGAGGAGGAGGAGGAGGAAGAAATGGAGAAGGAAAAGGAGGAGGAGGAAGAGGAGGCGGTGGTGGCATCGGCATCAGCAGTCGCTTCTGCTGATTTCGAGTGACAGCAGAGTTATGTGTTTTTAGAAAGATATGTGTTAATAGTATCTTGGAGGAGAAGTAGGTGTCCATATTTTACAATATTGTATCTGTAATGTAAATTAAAGGAACTTCCAGAGACTTTTGCTCGCAGGTGTCTCCACTTTTGCTTGCAGGTCCCTCCACTGCATTAGAGGGCTGGAGAAGTTCCAGTGCAACATGCAAGCATTATTTAAGTTTATCATCATATCTGCATGCATCTTAATGAACACATTTACATATACAGCTGTCATAACCATAAATTTTAATAATGCTTGCATGCTGCACCAGAACACCAATCACTTGAAAAAGTAGTGTGATGTCCATTTTGTTATTAGAGAACTAGATACCGTCATACAAAAATATAAAAAACTGCTTTAATTTTCATCATGAACATAATTCAAAACAAGGGCAACTTCCTCACTGCCAAGATACTAGCACCGATCTTCCCAAAAAGACAAAACTCGACTGTCACTTGAAATCAGTGACAGCAACCTTCAATCACCACCACCACTACCATGACTACAGCTACAACAATTACTACTACTACTACAAAGATTACTATGACTGCTATTATTACTACAACTACCACGATTTCCAGTAAGTTTAACCTGCCAAGCATCTCACCTTACTAGTATCATATTCCCTCTATGTCCTTATAATGTTTGTACTGGTTTAACAAAGCTCCTGGTGAGTGAAACATAGCAGTAATGTCTTATTAGTTATAAATCTATTAAACTCAAAGCAACTAACATTTGGTCAAAGACCCATAATATCTGCACACATTATGTTTTACACTAGTATTAGTCACAAAGTTAAATTTTAATACAATAGGACTCCTGTATCCACAGGGGATACATTCCAAGACCTACCGTGGATAGTAGTGAACCCAATATGTCATTTTTCATTTACATACATACCTATGATAAAGCTTAACTGATAAATTAATCACAATAAGTCAAGAATTAGAAATTTTTCACTGATGGGAAGCATTAACGGCTTCTCTTAGGCTTGGAGGAACTACCACCATCACTACTTTTGTGGCTTGGTGTCATTATTAACCCTTTCACTGTTGGTGCCATAGTACTACAGCTTACAAGCCAGTGTTGGTGCCGTAGTACTATGCCAAAATTCTAGCGGTTTCAAATCTAGCTGGAGAAAGCTGGTAGACCTACATATTAGAGAATGGGTCTGTGCTCAGTGTGCGCAGTATAAAAAAAATCCTGCAGCACGCAGTGCATAATGAGAAAAAAACTCCGACCGTGTTTTTTATTTAAAACACACTGACTTTATGGTGTATTTTCGTATAGTATTTATGGTCATATTCTCGTTTTCTTGGTTTCATTTGATAGAATGGAAGATATATTACAGAAAAAGAAATGATTTTGAATGGTTTTCGGACTAAAAGTACCTTGAAATTGAGCTCAAAGTAACGGAAATGTTCAATTTTTGCCGATGTTCAAGAGTAAACAAATCACGCCATGCGTCCAATACATGTCAACTGGTGAGTAATATTCTTTCACAAGTGAGCTGATATTATTTACACCATTTTTACAATAATACAGTAGTCTGCATAACAGTAAATCTTCTATTTTTTTTGTGTGAATAAAAATTCAAAATGGAAAGCAAGCGTAATATAAGAGGGGCCTGGAGACATGACTAATGAACAGAGAAGATGTTATATTAGTGCTAGGAATGTCTGCATAATTCATTCTGGAAAATATTTTGAAATTGGCCTTGTCATGTAGGGGGGTAAGGAAACATAGGCTAATCGGGGAATACGGGAGTAAAGGGAGGGAGTGAGTAGGCAGGAGAGGCGAGGTTGACAGGAGCGGAGGTAATGTGAGGTCACTGGTGACTACACCATCACCTCTCATTACCACCACACTACTCACCCTCTCTCTATCTAAAATAAAATATAATAAAATAAAGTATAAGCATAAAGAATAATAAGAATATAACGGGGACAGTGAATATTACTATTCCACTCAAACACAGTTTATTTAAGTCCTTGTACAATAATATATTTGGGTTTAGATAAATGGGGATTGTACATATAAGCAGCGAGACAGGGAATACAATCAACTGACGAAACAGAATATAACTTACAATATAGTTCAGAGGACAGTTCACCACAGGAACTCAGTCACACTTCTAGCCACAGGTCCCAAGACCTGCTCCAACAGAACTCTGCCCAGTGTCTCCAACAGTCTCCTCCAGAAACTCTACAGCAGCTCTCTCCCAGAGCTCTGCACACCGGCAGCCGCCCTGCTAGAATCTCGTGCCCAGAGCTCTACACACAGGCCAGAGCTCCGCCAGAATGTCTCCAGCCCAGAGCTCCGCACACAGGCCAGAGCTCCGCCAGAATCACCTCTCTAGTTGTTTCCTCGGCCTTATATGGTGCTCCAAGCATCCCCCCCAATGAGGAGTGCACCATGTGCTTTGACCTGACGCTAGTCCAAAAGACAAAAGACCTGAGCCTTAATCCGAGAGGCGTGGTCTGACAGCTATTTACCAAGGGCAGGTGTGGCTGCTTAGGTAGACCTCACAGCACACTGACTACATCACAGCCTTACTTGAATTGTGTATGAAATTGGCCAAATTACCAATTTCTGATCACTTTATTGGGTAGTTGAAATTAGTAAATGAGCGATTTCTTGTACTCAATTGAAAGAACAAATGGAGTTCTAACGAAATAGCTATGAGTTTGGTCGACTGGAACAACGGAATTGGCCGAAAATAAGGGTCAAAGTGGGCAAAATTGCCGATGCGTAAATATCACCGAAATTGCTAACTTCACAAGAATCTAATTCCATAAGTTTTCAATCAAATTTCGTACTTTTGGTGTCATTTCCATCGGGAAGAGATTATCATTTCATAAGATTTTTTTTTTTTTTAAATTATTCGACACAGTGAGAGTTCAGGATCAGGGGTTTTGACAGTGAAAGGGTTAACTCTTTCACTGTTGAGCAGGGGTCACTGTCAAGACAAACTTGCTCTCAAGTGTCGAAGAATTTAAAAAAAAAAAAAAAATTTATGAAATGATAAGAGAATCTTTTTCCTATGGTAATGACACAAAAAAAAAAAAAAAAATTTGATGGGAAACTTACGGAATTACGCTCTCGCGAAGTTAGCGCTCTTGGTGATATTTACGCATTGCCGATTTTGCCCACTTTGAGCCCTATTTTCCGCCAATTCCATTGTTCCAGTCGACCAAACTCATAGCTATTTCGCTAGAACTCCATTTGTTCTATCGATCGAGTATAATAAACCGCCCATTTGCTGATTTCAACTACCCAACAAAGTGATCAGAAATTTATAATTTGGCCAATTTCATACACAATTCAAGTAAGGCTAATTTCAAAATAGGGGCCAGAATAAACAATGCAGACATTCCTAGCACTAAAATAACATTTTCTCTGTTCATTAGTCACATCTCCAGGCCCCTCTTATATTACGCTTGCTTTCCATTTTGAATTTTTATTCACACAAAAAATAAAAGATTTACTGTTATGCAGACTATTGCATTATTGTAAAATTGGTAAAAATAATATAAGCGCATTTGTGAAAGCATATTAGACCCACCAGTTGACGTGTATTGGATGCTTGGTGTGATTTGTTTACTCTTGAACATCAGCAAAAATTGAACATTTCCGTTACTTTGAGCTCAATTTCAAGGTACTTTTAGTCCGAAACCCATTCAAAATCATCTCTTTTTCTGTAATATATCTTTCATTCTATCAAATGTGACCAAGAAAATGAGAATACAACCATAAATACCATACGAAAATACACCACAAACTTGGCGTTTTAAACCAAAAACACGGTCAGAGTTTTTTTCTCATTATGCACTGCGTGCTGCAGGATTTTTTTTATACTGCACACACACTCATTCTCTAACATGTAGGCCTACCAGCTTTCTCCCACCAGATTTGAGGGCGCTAGAATTTTGGTGTAGTATTATGGGACCGACACTGGCTTGCAAGCTGTAATATTATGGGACCGACGGTGAAAGGGTTAAGTAAATTCAAACCATGGAAAACTGTGGATAACTGAAACCATGGAAACCGAATCTGCAGATACAGGGGTTTTACTGTACTAAGATAAAAAAAAATTGCTAACTAGGAACACTTACACTAACCACCACCTCCATTTTGAGACTTACTTTGTGTGGTTTTTTGTTAGGAACATCCCAAGCAGCTTCTTGCGGAACTTCAGTGTACTCTTTAATACGTTCCACTGCCACAATATTAGTTTCTACATCTGAGGTCATACGCACCAACCAATTTAGGGTTTGTGTCACCTAGAATACAGATTAAAATATAGTTTATGAAAACTGAAGTCAAAATTACCAAATCAAAAGATCAGTAACTTTTTCTATAATCATATACTGTACATAACAGTAAGTTATAAGATACACCATTTTCAAAACTAAAATTGCAGTTTAATAATCTTCTGAAAAGTAAAAACTTCTTAACTTCAATCATCATAAGCTGTGCTGCATGAACTGAATAATCCAGATAGGTATAGTATTTCATGCAATACCACAATAAGCCACCCAGAAATACCACCTGGGCTAGAAAAAAATGTAGTCACTGACGTGATCCATGATCAAGTTTGTTAAACCATAGATATTAATGTAATGAACAAACAAACAAACAAACAAATTTTATTTCATTGCAGGTTACATGGGTATGGGAAATTACAATGTAAATTGAGTGCAAGGAGAGCCACTGACATGCCATGGCATTAGGGGCAGCTTATTCTAGTCCTTAAAAACTATGTACTTAATATTAGAGAAATTTATTGAGTTTATTCTAGTTAAAAATTATTTTCAAAATTACAATATGATGAAATTTTACTGTTTAAATTATTATATAATGATATTAGATCTTAGATTGTTACAGGTGTTAAGATTCTTGAATGATAATATGGAATTGAGATTATCTTAAGGAAAATAACATTGAGCATTTTTGACATTAACTTATAATATGAGTAGGGGTAACATAATAGTAACATATTAAAAATTGAGATTATCGTATAGGAAAGTAACAATGAGCATTTTTCAAAGTAGTTTATAGCATGATCATTTAGGTTTGGGTGAGTAGGTGGTTTTTGAGTTGAGTCTTAAATTGATTTTCAGACAAGATTATCTTAATATTTACTGGTAATGAATTCCAGATTCTGGGGCCCTTTATGTGCATAGAATTTTTACATAGGTTGATATGAACACGGGGTATATCAAAAAGTGATCTGTGTCGTGTGTTGTGGTCATGGGTCCTATTAAAGTTGGTGAGGAGAGTTTTGAGCAGAGGGTTTATATTAGAGTGTAAAGTTTTATATATGTAGTAGGCACAAGAGTAAGTATGAATGTTCTTTACGGTGAGTAGTTTGAGACTTTTGAATATTGGTGGAGTATGCTGTCTAGAGTGGGAATTTGTTATCATTCTGACTGCGGCCTTTTGTTGTGTTATGAGTGGTCTAAGGTGATTTAACGTTGTTGATCCCCATGCACAGATTCCATAGGTGAGATACGGGTAGATAAGTGAATGATATAGTGCAAGGAGAGCTGATTGAGGTACATAATAGCGTATCTTTGATAATATGCCTACTGTCTTCGAGATTTTCTTGGAAATTTGTTGTATACGTGTTTGGAATTTAAGGCTACTGTCAAGGTGGATTCCTAGGAATTTTCCCTCTGTGAGTCTTGTGATGGGTGTACCATTAAGTGTTATGTTAAGTGGAACATTTGTGGCTTTGCTTCCAAACTGTATGAAGTAGGTCTTGTCAGTATTGAGAGTAAGCTTGTTAGGCAAAAAGGGGGGGTTGGCCTGTATATCACAGAGTCAACTTATATGTTCAGAACTACTAAATGCCTCAAATGATGTAGTTGAAGTACTAGCAATAAAGGTCGAGAATCAAAACCTGGTCATCGTGATTGTCTACAAGCCCCCGGATGCAACGTCCCAACAATTCCAGGAACAGCTTCTGAAAATTGACCACTGTCTGGAAAATCTTCCAGCTCCTGCCCCCAACATCTTGCTACTGGGGGATTTCAACCTCAGGCACCTAAAATGGAGGAACATTGCAAACAATGTGGTAGCAGAGATAACACCAGGAGGCAGCTCAGATGAAAATTCACACATGCATGAACTTTTAAATCTCTGCACCAAGTTCACCTTAAACCAGCAAATAGTAGAGCCCACAAGATTAGAGAATACGCTGGACCTCATCTTCACCAACAATGATGATCTGATACGAAATGTCATCATATCAAAAACAATATACTCAGATCACAACATAATAAGAGGTCCAGACATGCATGCGGGAGCTCCAGATCAACAAAATGTGATCAGCCATGAGGGAGCTTTCTCCAAATTCAACTTCAATAACAAAAACATAAGGTGGGACCAAGTAAACCAAGTCCTAAATGATATAAACTGGGAAGATTGCCTAAGCATCACGGATCCCAACCTATGTCTTGAACAAATTAACTCTGTGGTACTTGAGGTTTGCTCAAGGCAAATTCCCTTAAGGAAAGGAGGAGAAGATGCAAACTAGAAGAGAGAGGCGCTCCCTATACAGGCGAAGGCACAGAATAACGGAGCGGCTACAGGAGGCCAATATCTCTGAAATACGTAGGGAGACACTAGTCAGAGAAATAGCAAACATCGAATTAAAACTAAAGGAATCTTATAGGAATCAAGAGACACGGGAAGAACTAAGAGCCATAAATGAAATTGAAAGAAACCCTAAGTATTTCTTTTCCTATGCAAAATCAAAGTCGAGAACAACAACCAGTATTGGGCCCTACTTAAACCGGATGGGTCCTACACAGATGACAGCAAGGAAATGAGTGAGTTACTTAAATCCCAGTATGACTCAGTCTTTAGCGAGCCACTAACCAGACTGAAAATCGAAAACCTAAATGATTTTTTCATGAGAGTGCCACAGAACTTGACAGACGCATGCCTTTCTGACATCATCACTACGCCAAATGACTTTGAAAAGGCAATAAATGACATGCCCATGCACTCCGCTCCAGGCCCAGACTCATGGAACTCCGTGTTCATCAAGAACTGCAAGAAGCCCCTATCACATGCTTTTAACATCCTATGGAGAGGAGCATGGACACTGGGATCGTCCCGCAGCTACTAAAAACAACAGACATAGCCCCGCTCCACAAAGGGGCAGTAAAGCAATAGCAAAGAACTACAGACCAATTGCGCTAACGTCCCATATCATAAAAATCTTTGAAAGGGTTCTAAGAAGCAAGATCGCCACCCATCTTGATACCCATCAATTGCACAACCCAGGACAGCATGGGTTTAGAGCAGGCCGCTCCTGTCTGTCCCAACTACTGGACCACTACGACAAGGTCCTGGATGCTCTAGAAGATAAACAGAATGCAGATGTTATATACACAGATTTTGCAAAAGCCTTTGACAAGTGTGACCATGGTGTAATAGCACACAAAATGCGTGATAAAGGAATAACAGGAAAAGTTGGTAGATGGATTTATAATTTCCTAACACATAGAACACAAAGAGTAGTAGTCAACAGAGTAAAGTCTGAGGCAGCTACTGTGAAAAGCTCTGTTCCACAAGGCACAGTACTTGCTCCCATCCTATTCCTCATCCTCATATCAGACATTGACAGGGATATAAGCCACAGTGCTGTGTCTTCCTTTGCAGATTACATCCGAATCTGTATGACAGTGTCCACCGTTGAAGACACTGCAAGACTCCAAGCAGACATAAACCAAATCTTTAAATGGGCTGCAGAAAACAATATGAAGTTCAATGATGAGAAATTTCAATTACTCAGATACGGAAAACGTGAAGAAATTAAAATCTCATCGGAGTACAAAACTAATTCCAACCACACAATAGAGCGAAAAACTAATGTCAAAGACCTGGGAGTGTTCATGTCAGAGGATCTCACCTTCAAGGACCATAACAATGTAGCAATTGCATCTGCTCGAAAAATGACAGGATGGATAATGAGAACCTTCAAAACCAGGGATGCCAAGCCCATGTTGACACTTTACAGATCGCTTGTTCTATCTAGGCTGGAATATTGCTGCACACTAACTGCACCTTTCAAGGCGGGTGAAATTGCTGACCTTGAAAATGTGCAGAGAACCTTCACGGCACGCATAAGTGCGATAAACCACCTCAACTACTGGGAACGCTTGAAGTTCCTAAACCTGTACTCTCTAGAACGCAGGCGGGAGAGATACATTATTATATACACATGGAAAATTCTCGAGGGCTTAGTACCAAACTTGCACACAAAAATCACTCCCTACGAAAGCAAAAGACTCGGCAGGCGATGTAACATTCCCCCAATGAAGAGCAGGGGTGCCACTAGCACGTTGAGGGACAACACAATAAGTGTGAGGGGCCCAAGATTGTTCAACTGCCTCCCAGCATACATCAGGGGGATTACCAACAAGCCCCTGGCTGTCTTCAAGCAGGCACTGGACAGGCACCTCAAGTCGGTACCTGATCAGCCGGGCTGTGGTTCGTACGTTGGACTGCGTGCGGCCAGCAGTAACAGCCTGGTTGATCAGGCTCTGGTCCAACAAGAGGCCTGGTCACGGACCGGGCCGCGGGGGCGTTGACCCCTGGAATTCTCTCCAGGTAGACTCCAGGTAGTCGTCATCCATGTTGATATTTTCTGTAATTCGTCATTAACAGTGTTGGCCAGTATAACTGGATTTGGGTGAGAGAAGACATATGGTGTGTCATCTGCAAATAAAATGGGTTTGAGTAGTTGTGATGCATTCGGTAGGTCATTTATGTAAATGAGGAATAGGAGTGGCCCCAGGACACTTCCTTGAGGGACTCCGACTGTAATTGGTTGTGTGGAAGAGTTCGCTCCATTTGTGTACACGTATTGGCTTCTGTTGGTGAGGTATGATTTTAGGTAGTTGAGTGGGTGCCCCCTTATACCATAGTGTGCTAATTTTGTGAGCAGTAAATCATGGTCGACTGTATCAAAAGCTTTGCGGAGATCAATGAAGATTCCCAGTGGGACTTCTTTTTTCTCAAGTGCTGTATATATTAACTCCAACATGTGCGTAATAGCATCGTTTGTGCTCTTGTTTGTCCTGAATCCAAATTGACAGGGGTTGAGTACATTGTGTGAGACGAGGTAGGAATAGATTTGTCTATGAATTAATTTTTCGAAGATTTTAGAAAGCAATGGTAAATTAGAAATTGGTCTATAATTATTCAGGTCTGTTTGATCACCTCCTTTGTGGATCGGGGTGACCCTAGCTATTTTGAGAATTGATGGAAAGGTAGAGGCTTCAATGGATTTATTGAATAGTGTTGCTATGATTGGTGACAGTACCTGTGAAGCTTTTTGTACATAAAAGTTGGTAGGCTGTTTATGTCTCCTGCCTTGTTTTTAAGGGTGTTGATTATGAGCGAGACTTCAATTGGGTTGGTAGGAGCTAGGAATAGCGTATTAGGGTAGGTGTTTGTGAGGTAGTCTGTTGGACGGTGTTTGAGCTTGGGATTTTACTCGCTAGATTCTTTCCTATGGTGGAGAAGAAAACATTAAGTCTGTTTGCTGTCTCAGTAGGTGAGAGTAGGGGTTCATCTGCTCTTGATAATTTGATGGTGTTGTTTTTCGCTATCTTATTATTTCCTAGAATTGCAGATAGGGTCTTCCAGGTCTTTTTCATATCACCTTTTATGTTCTGGAGTCTGTTCTCATAATACAATTTTTTTGATCTCCTTATCAGGCTGGTAAGGGTTGATGAGTAGCGTTTGGATTGTTCTCTGGTTATTAGACCCCTTCTGTATTGTTTTTCATATTGGTGCCTTTTGTTAATGGATTTAAGGATGCTGGGTGTTAGCCAGGATTGTTAAGTCTCTTAGCTGTGATCTGTTTAGTTTTTAGGGCAATGTTTGTTATAGAGGTGGTGGGTTTTGTTAAGGAAATTCTTGATGCATTCATTAGTATCTGTATATGTTTCTAACTCATTATGCCAGTCAATGTTAATCATAGCTGTTATAAAGTTATTTACAGCTGACTCATTATGTAGTCTGAAGGTAACTTTTGTAATATCTAGGGGCAATTTACCAAGATTAGTTATGAGAAAGGTCGGATAGTGGTCTGTGGTGTTGTCTGTGATGATGCCTGATTTTAGAGGGGCTATAGTATTAGTCCAGATGTGGTCTAGTAATGAGGTACTAGTCTCGGAGATTCTTGTAGGTTTTGATATTGTTGGTAGTAACAAGCAGTTGCTCATAGTGTTTGTGAATTCTGTTACTTGTGGGTCCTGGTCATGTAGGAGATTTATATTGAAGTCTCCTGTGAGCAGCAAATGGTCTTTGTTCATGTGTGCATCAGTTATTAGGTTACCTAGTTTTTCACTAAAATGGTGAATGTTTGACTGTGGTAATCTGTAGATGTTTATCACTGTGAGGGGTTTTTGCAGGTCTTTTGATTTAAATTTAGCTATAATATATTCTCCATGCTCATCCCTTATGCAAGAGTTATTGATACATTCAAGTTGATCTGAGTAATATATAGCTATTCCACCCCTCGCTGATCTGTCCTGCAATTGTGAATGGCTGTGTAACCTGGGATGCCATAGACATCTGTAGTATCAGGCTTCAGCCAGGTCTCAGTGAGTGTGATGATTGACATATTGGTCTGGAGGGATTGGAGTAGTGCTGTGAGGTCATCATAATGTTTGCTCAAAGATCTAACATTGTAATTGAAGATAGTTATGTTATTGTTGGCTCTGAGTAATGTCTTTGCTTGATCTGCTGTGTAATAGTTACAGTTGCTGTTGGAATCATGTAAGTCATTTAATAATAGGTTGATATCAGGATCAATTCCTGTAATCATAAGATTTGATGTGATTCTATAACTAGACCTGAGAAGAATAGATAATACTAAACTTAACAATATGAAAGGTGTTCATAGGCTCTGAAAAAACTAAACCATAATATTAATGTAGTGAAAGGTGTTCATAGGCTCTGAAAAAACAAGTGTTTAAGGTAGCACAGAAAAATTATAATACAAGTAACCAGACCATAAAAATTAACCTCATTAGGTCAGTAGTATTTCAGAAAATAAACAAACCTCAATAGATTTCTGGCCAAAATTCATTGAATCAGCATAACACTGGGCTAAAGAGGAGCAAGAACAGAGCCCAAGGAAACTAGGGTAATGCAAGGGAAATCTAAGGTAATGCTATTCCTAAGAGTCAGATGTGGGTCATAATTGGCAAGTGGAGAAGTGTGGAACCTCCAACAAGTAGACAGCTGGTTAACCACTTGTCTGCCAGTACTGTTGCCAGCTGCAGTCTCAACCACAGAGTAAGTATGTAAGATTGTCCTATGCTGAACACACACACAACACTCAAAAGGGAGTGAAGCAGCTTGACCGAATGTGAATGACTGGACAGTCAGAATGAATATCCCAAATCCTGAGTGCTAGAAGATAAAATCCATCCATCAAGAAATATCTTGGTATATACCTGACTCAGAAGAACACAGTAGTATACAGTATCAACAAATAGGTTTTAAAGAGTAAATAAACTGAACCAATATAAAAGAAGAGATAAGAAAGATCCTTTAAATTACAGATCTATTTCTCAGATAAGTGAAGCTGTTAAAATACTAGGATAAAGACCCAGAGAAAATCAAAACAAACATTTGGAAAGCAACAGCTTGATAAAAATATGCAACTTGGCTCAAATCAGCCATATATTCTGTACAATGTATCATACAGTGGACCCCCGAGTTTCGTAAAAACTTCACTCCTGAAGTCTGCTCAAGTGCCATTACCGAACGAATTTACTCCCTTAAGGAAAAATTTCACGTAGGTTAGTCTATTTCAGACCCCCAAAAATACACTTCCACAAGAACTTACAAAATTATACTTACATAATTGCACGATTTCCGGGGTATTCGTTAACCGAGGGTCCACTGTATTTGTTTGTAAAATTTTGATAAGAGCATTGTGAAAACAAGGATGGGCTGACTTCATTTACCTGGATTTGATAAAAAGAAAAAAAAAAAAAAAGCTGTCAGGATATATGAAGTTAGATAGGAAATATATTTCATAAGTTATTTTTTTTTTTTCAACAAGTCGGCCGTCTCCCACCGAGGCAGGGTGACCCAAAAAAGAAAGAAAATCACCAAAAATAAAATACTTTCATCATCATTCAACACTTTCACCACACTCATACATAATCACTGTCTTTGCAGAGGCGCTCAGATATGACAGCTGAAAATAAGTCCCTCCCAGCTGTCACTATCCCAGACCCCTCCTTTAAAGTGCAGGCATTGTACTTCCCATTTCCAGGACTCAAGTCCAACTAAATCAATTAACTGGTTTCCCTGAATCCCTTCACAAAATGTTACCCTGCTCACACTCCAACAGCTCGTCAGGTCCCAAAAACAATTCGTCTCCATTCACTCCTATCTAACACGCTCACACATGCTTGCTGGAAGTCCAAACCCCTCGCCCCCAAAACCTCCTTTACCCCCTCCCTCCAACCTTTTCGAGGATGATCCCTACCCCGCCTTCCTTCCCCTACAGATTTATACGCTCTCCATAAGAACATAAGAACATAAGAAAGAAGGAACACTGCAGCAGGCCTACTGGCCCATGCGAGGCAGGTCCAAATCTCCAACGGCTTAAGCCCCGACCCAGCCAGGTCAGGTTACATTCACTTAAGGAGGGAACACTGCATCTGACCTAGCACAGGCTAGTCAGGACCAACTCACACCCAACTGCACCCACTCATATAATTGTCTAGTTGACCACCTGGTCAGCCGACCACCTGGTCAGGTCACTTCCACTTAAGGAATTAGTACAGCTACTGACCTGGTAATACAAGCTAGTCAGGTCCAAATTCACACCCATCCACACCCACCCATGTATTTATCTAACCTATTTTTAAAACTACACAACGTCTTAGCATCTATGACGGTACTCGGAGTTTGTTCCACTCATCCACAACTCTATTACCAAACCAGTGCTTTCCTATATCCTTCCTGAATCTGAACTTTTCCAACTTGAAACCATTGCTGCGAGTCCTGTCTTGGCTGGATATTTTCAGCACGCTATTTACATCCCCTTTATTTATTCCTGTTTTCCATTTATACACCTCAATCATATCCCCCTAATTCTACGCCTTTCTAGAGAGTGCAGATTCAGGGCCCTCAGTCTATCCTCATAGGGAAGATTTCTGATACATGGGATCAACTTTGTCATCCTCCTTTGACGTTTTCCAGTGCATTTATATCCATTCTGTAATACGGTGACCAGAACTGTGCAGCATAATCTAAATGAGGCCTAACCAAAGATATATAGAGTTGTAGAACAACCTGAGGACTTCTATTATTTATACTTCTTGATATGAAGCCAAGGATTCTGTTAGCTTTATTGCGAACACTTATGCACTGTTGTCTTGGCTTCAGATTACTACTAACCAGAACTCCTAAATCCTTCTCGCAATCACAAGTAATAAGATCTACATTATTCAGCTTATATGTGGCATGGTTATTGTCCTGCCCAACATTTAGAACTTTGCATTTGTTTACATTAAACTGCATCTGCCACTTCTCCGACCACTGCATCAGTCTATTCAAATCATCCTGAAGTGCTCTAATGTCCTCATTTGAATGAATTGGACGACCTATTTTGGTGTCATCAGCAAATTTACTTATGTTACTATTTATTCCCTCATCTATGTCGTTTATGTAAATTGTAAACAACAGGGGGCCCAAAACTGACCCCTGTGGAACACCGCTTGAGACGCGCCCCCATTCTGATTTCTCTCCATTTATGCAAACTCTCTGCCGCCTATTTGTCAACCATGCCTCTACCCAGGAAAAAATTTCTCCTGCTATTCCGTGTGCCTTAAGTTTCCTCAGTAGCCTCTGATGTGGAACTTTATCGAAAGCCTTACTGAAGTCCATATACACAATATCATATTCATTACCAAGTCATTCTACTTTGATCCATTCTCTCTAAATGACCAAACCACCTCAACAACCCCTCTTCAGCCCTCTGACAAATACTTTTAGTAACTCCACACCTTCTCCTAATTTCCACACTCCGAATTTTCTGCATAATATTTACACCACACATTTCATAAGTATTAATGTAATAAAGTGAAAGCAGCATTAACTTACTGACATAGCATAGCTGACTGACAGTCCAACTACTCCACCTGAAATACTACGCCGGCCCATGACAGCGAACATAGATGCAGAAAATGTCACGATGTTGCCAATAAACTCTAATCGAATAGCCAGCCACCTGAAAATATGCAGAAATACGAGAATTTTTTTCAGTGTCACTAGAATTAAACATACCATATAATACCAAACAAATATACAGTATTCCAAATAAAAAATTAATTATATGAAGCGTGGCCATTTCTCTTTTAGCAAAAATTAAACAATGTATCTAATGAAACAAAAAACAGTGAATTAAATTCAGTACAGTACCTATT
>WNWK01022341.1:0-32711 GCA_009830355.1 Cherax destructor
GGTTTGTGGAAACAGGTTAGCAGGTTTGTGGAAACAGGTCAGGTTGGGTTTGGGGTTAGGTTTGTCAGGAAACATTTGGTTGGGCCCCGGAAACAGGTTAGTTAGGTTTGTGGAAACAGTTTAGGTTAGGTTTGTCAGGAAACAGGTTAGGTTGGTTTGTCAGAAACGGGTTAGGTTAGGTTTTGGGAAACAGGTCAGGAAGGGGGTTAGGTTTGTCAGGAAACAGGTTGGGGCTTAGGTTTGTCAGGAAACAGGTTGGTTAGGTTTGTCGGGGAAACAGGTCAGGTTAGGTTAGGTTAGGTTTGTCGGAAACAGTTAGGTTGGTTTTCAGGAAACAGGTCAGGTTAGGTTAGGCTTGTGTCAGGAAACAGGTTAGGTTAGGTTTGTCAGGAAACAGGTTAGGTTAGGTTGGGGTTTGGGCAGAAACAGGTTAGGTTAGGTTTGTCAGGAAACAGGTTAGCTTAGGTTTGTCGGAAACAGATCGGGTTGGTTGGAAACGTTGGTGGAAAGGTTAGGTTAGGTTTGCAGGAAACGGGTCAGGTTAGGTTAGGTTAGGTTTAGGAAACAGGTTGTTAGGTTTGTCAGGAAACAGCTTGGTTAGGTTACTTGGGTTTGTCAGGAAACAGGTTAGATGAGGAGATAGATCATGGGGGGGTGAAAAGATCATGGGCAGTCAGATAGATCATGGGTGGGTGAGATAGATCATGGGGCGGGTGAGATAGATCATGGGTGGGTGAGATAGTTCATGGGCGGGTGAGATGATCATGGGTGGGTGAATAGATCAGGGGGTTGGTGAGATAGATCATGGGCGGGTGAATAGATCATGGGTGGTTGAGATAGATCATAGGCGGGAGATAGATCAGGGGGCGAGTGAGATAGATCATGGGCTGGTGAGATAGATCATGGGCGGGTGAGATAGATCGGGGTGGGTGAGATAGATCATGAACGAGTGAGATAGATCATGGGCGAGTGAGATAGATCATGGGCGGGTGAGATAGATCATGGGCGGTGAGATAGATCGGGGGGGGTGGGAGATGATCATGGGGGGTGAGATAGATCATGGGCGGGTGAGATAGATCAGGTGGGGGATAGATCATGGGCGAGTGAGTATCATGGGCGAATGAGATAGATCAGGGCGAATGAGATAGATCATGGGTGGGTGAGATAGATCATGGGCGAGTAATAGATCATGGGCGGGTGAGATAGAAAATGGGCGAGGGGGAGATAGATATAGGCGAGGAGATAGATCATAGGCAGTGAGATAGATCATGGGCGGAGGATCATAGGCGGGGAGATAGAACATGGGCGAGGACATGATCATAGGCGAGTGAGATAGATCATAGGCGAGTGAGATAGATCATGGGCGAGTGAGAGGGATCAGGGGGCGGTGGAGATAGATCATGGGCGAGGAGATAGATCATGGGCAGTGACATAGATCATGGGCGAGTGAGATAGATGATGGGGGTGAGATAGAACATGGGGAGTGAGATAGATCATGGGCGAGTGAGATAGATCATGGGGGGGGGTGAGATAGATCAGGGGGTTGGTGAGATAGATCATGGGCAAGTGAAAAGATCATGGGGGGGTGAGATAGTCATGGGCGAGTGAGATAGGTCATGGGCGGGTGAAATAGATCATGGGCGAGTGAGATGATCATGGGCGAGTAATAGATCATGGGGGGGGATATAGATCATGGGGAGTGAGATAGATCATGGGCGAGTGAGATAGATCATGGGCGAGTGAGATGGGGTCATGGGGGGTGAGATAGATCTGGGCGGGGTGAGATAGATCATGGGCGAGTGAGATAGATCATGGGGCTGGTGAGATAGATCATGGGCGGGTGAGATATATCATGGGCGGTGAGATAGATCATGGGTGGGTGAGATAGATCAGGGGGCGAGGAGATAGATCATGGGCGAGTGAGATAGATCATGGGCGGATGAGGTAAATCATTTGCGGTAGATAGATCATGGGGGTGAGATAGATCATGGGCGGGGTGAGATAGATCATGGGTGGGTGAGATAGATCATGAACGAGTGAGATAGATCATGGGCGAGTGAGATAGATCATGGGCAGGTGAGATAGATCATGGGCGGTGAGATAGATCATGGGCGGGTGAGATAGATCATGGGTGGGTGAGATAGATCATGGGCGGGTGAGATAGATCATGGGTGGGTGAGATAGATCATGGGCGGGTGAGATAGATCATGGGCGAGTGAGATAGATCATGGGCGAGTGAGATAGATCATAGGCGAGTGAGATAGATCATGGGCGAGTGAGATAGATCATAGGCGAGTGAGATAGATCATAGGCGAGTGAGATAGATCATGGGCGGGTGAGATAGATCATGGGCGAGTGAGATAGATCATGGGCGAGTGAGATAGATCATGGGCGAGTGAGATAGATCATGGGCGAGTGAGATAGATCATGGGCGAGTGAGATAGATCATGGGCGAGGAGATAGATCATGGGCGAGTGAGATAGATCATGGGCGAGTGAGATAGATCATGGGCGAGTGAGATAGATCATGGGCGAGTGAGATAGATCATGGGGAGTGAGATAGATCATGGGCGAGTGAAATAGATCATGGGCGAGTGAGATAGATCATGGGGTGGGGGATATAGATCATGGGCGTGAGATAGATCATGGGCGGTGAGATAGATCATGGGCGAGTGAGATAGATCATGGGCGAGTGAGATAGATCATGGGCGAGTGAGATAGATCATGGGCGAGTGAAATAGAGGGAGGGAGCGAGAGAGAAAGAAATGAAGGGATGTGAATAAATGGAATGAAAACGAAGAAATGGAGGTAAGATGTTGAGGGAAAGAGAATAGAGGCCTCAGACAGTCCTCTTCAGTCTCTACAGTTATTGAGATACAGCTCCTGTTATTCTTGAGGCTGCTGAGCTAGAGCTTGTCTACCTGTTACAGGTATTAGGTATAGCTCCTGCTTATTGAGGTATTCAGCAGGTCTGTGCTTCTTGAGGATATTAAGGTACAGCTCTTGGCCATCTTAGGGTGTTAGGCCATGGCTGAGGGAAAGTTAGGAAGCTGAGGTTATCTGAGATGAATAAGAACTTTATTACCATTGTCTTACATACAAATATTATTATTAATATCGATGACTTTTTACTGTTTTTATTATTGCCTTTGTTTCAGATGTGACGTGTCCATCACGGAACAACTGGTAGGTGTTTTTCATTATATATAGTCACAAATATTCACTATGGATTTAAAGACTTTTGTAAATGGTCAAAGTTGTAGAAAACGTCGTGGTAAGTTTCTCTTCTTGTGTCCGAGTTATTGAGTATTATTCCCGTCACGGTGTTGTCATTTTTGTTCCTTATCCTTAAAACCTTATTAAAGTCTATGACAACGTTGCAAGGTGAGACAGGAGAGACATGGAGGTAGCAAAGGTAAGACAGGAGAGACATGGGAGGTAGCAAGGTAAGACAGGAGAGGCATGGGAGGTAGCAAGGTAAGACAGGAGAGACATGGGAGGTAGCAAAGGTAAGACAGGAGAGACATGGGAGGTAGCAAAGGTAAGACAGGAGAGACATGGGAGGTAGCAAGGTAAGACAGGAGAGGCATGGGAGGTAGCAAAGGTAAGACAGGAGGACATGGGAGGTAGCAAGGTAAGACAGGAGAGACATGGGAGGTAGCAAAGGTGATACAGGAGAGACATGGGAGGTAGCAAAGGTAAGACAGGAGAGGCATGGGAGGTAGCAAAGGTAAGACAGGAGAGACATGGGAGGTAGCAAAGGTAAGACAGGAGAGACATGGGAGGTAGCAAAGGTAAGACAGGAGAGGCATGGGAGGTAGCAAAGGTAAGACAGGAGAGACATGGGAGGTAGCAAAGGTAAGACAGGAGAGACATGGGAGGTAGCAAAGGTAAGACAGGAGAGACATGGGAGGTAGCAAAGGTAAGACAGGAGAGACATGGGAGGGGTAGCAAAGGTGATACAGGAGAGACATGGGAGGTAGCAAGGTAAGACAGGAGAGACATGGGAGGTAGCAAAGGTAAGACAGGAGAGACATGGGAGGTAGCAAAGGTAAGACAGGAGAGACATGGGAGGTAGCAAAGGTAAGACAGGAGAGACATGGGAGGTAGCAAAGGTAAGACAGGAGAGACATGGGAGGTAGCAAAGGTAAGACAGGAGAGACATGGGAGGTAGCAAAGGTGAGACAGAGAGACATGGGAGGTAGCAAGGTAAGACAGGAGAGACATGGAGGTAGCAAAGGTAAGACAGGAGAGACATGGGAGGTAGCAAAGGTGATACAGGAGAGACATGGGAGGTAGCAAGGTAAGACAGGAGAGACATGGGAGGTAGCAAGGTGAGACAGGAGAGACATGGGAGGTAGCAAAGGTAAGACAGGAGAGACATGGGAGGTAGCAAAGGTAAGACAGGAGAGACATGGAGGTAGCAAGGTAAGACAGGAGAGGCATGTAGGATTCCATAATATTTGATATTGTACCTCATAAGAAACCAGGGTTTAAACTTAAAGGCAGACTTAAATACTATAATAGTAAATGATGTGTGGTGGATCAGAGAGTGTCTTCAGTAATGAAACAGAGTAATATATAGATAAGAGATGTTAGAATTGTGGAAGAGATGTCAGAATTTTGGAAGCATAACAAGTAGTGTTCTGCATGGATCGTTATTATGACCAGTACTGTTTTTGGCAAGTGTGAATGACATACCAGAAGGAATTGGGTCAGATTAATCCCTACCAATAACACCAATCCAACGACATTCATCTTTGCAAATATACAGGGTCTAAAGCCAGCAACAAACAACAAGATACCTTACATTCGTGGACTGCTTACAGAGTCGAATGCAATGTTTGCGGCTTTCACAGAGACCCACATAAAGGATCACTTGGACAATGAAATATGGATCCCGGGCTACAACCTATACAGATGTGACAGAGTGAACAGGCAAAAGGGAAGGTTGGCCTGTATATCACAGAGTCACTTATATGCTCAGAACTACTAAATGCCTCAAATGATGTAGTTGAAGTTTTAGCAGTAAAGATCGAGAATCAAAACCTGGTCATCGTGGTTGTATACAAGCCTCCGGATGCAACGTCCCAACAATTCCAGGAACAGCTTCTGAAAATTGACCACTGTCTGGAAAACCTTCCAGCCCCTGCCCCCAACATCTTGCTCCTGGAACACTTCAACCTAAGGCACCTAAAATGGAGGAATATTGCAAACAATGTGGTAGCAGAGATAACACCAGGAGGCAGCTCAGATGAAAACTCGCACACACACGAGCTTTCAAATCTCTGCACCAAATTTACCTTAAACCAGCAAATAATAGAGCCTACAAGATTGGAGAATACGCTGGACCTCATCTTCACTAACAATGATGATCTGATACGAAATGAAATCATATCAAAACGATATACTCAGATCACAACATAATAGAGGTCCAGACAGGTATGCGGGGAGCCCCAGATCGACAAAATGTGATGAGTTGCAGGGAGCCTTCTCCAATTTCAACTTCAATAACAAAAACATAAGGTGGGACCAAGTAAACCAAGTCCTAAATGATATAAACTGGGAAGATAGCCTAAGCATCACAGATCCTAACCTATGTCTAGAACAAATGAACTCTGTGGCACTTGAGGTTTGCTCAAGGCAAATTCCCTTAAGGAAAGGAGGAGAAGATGTAAACTAGAAAGAGAGAGGCGCTCCATACAGGCGAAGGCAAAGAATAACAGAGCGGCTACAAGAGGCCAATATATCTGAAATACGTAGGGAGGCACTGGTCAGAGAAATAGCAAACATCGAATTAAAACTAAAGGAATCTTACAGGACTCAAGAAACGCGGGAAGAACTAAAAGCCATAAATGAAATTGAAAGAAACCCAAAGTATTTCTTTTCTTATGCCAAAACAAAGTCGAGAACAACATCCAGTATGGGGCCCCTACTAAAACGAGATGGGTCTTACACAGATGACAGCAAGGAAATGAGTGAGTTACTAAAGTCCCAGTATGACTCAGTTTTTAGCGAGCCGCTGACCAGACTGAAAGTTGAAGACCTATATGATTTTTTATGAGAGTGCCACAGAACCTGGTAGACGCAAGCCTATCTGACATTACCCTGACGCCACATGACTTCGAAAAGGCGATAAATGACATGCCCATGCACTCCGCTCCAGGTCCTGACTCATGGAACTCAGTGTTCATCAAGAACTGCAAGAAGCCCCTATCACGTGCTTTTTACATCCTATGGAGAGGGAACATGGACACTGGGGTCGTCCCACAGTTACTAAAAACAACAGACATAGCCCCGCTCCACAAAGGCGGCAGTAAAGCAATAGCAAAGAACTACAGACCAATAGCGCTAACGTCCCATATCATAAAAATATTTGAAAGGGTTCTAAGAAGCAAGATCGCCACTCATCTAGATAACCATCAATTACACAACCCAGGGCAGCATGGGTTTAGAGCAGGTCGCTCCTGTCTGTCCCAACTACTGGACCACTACGACAAGGTTCTGGATGCTCTAGAAAACAAACAGAATGCAGATATTATATACACAGACTTTGCAAAAGCCTTTGATAAGTGTGACCATAGTGTGATAGCACACAAAATGCGTGATAAAGGAATAACAGGAAAAGTTGGTAGATGGATCTATAATTTCCTAACAAGTAGAACACAAAGAGTAGTAGTCAACAGAGTAAAGTCTGAGGCGGATACGGTGAAAAGCTCTGTTCCACAAGGCACAGTACTCGCTCCCATCCTGTTCCTCATCCTCATATCGGACATAGACAGGGATATCAGCCACAGATGACACCCGAATCTGCATGAAAGTGTCCACCATTGAAGACACTGCAAGTCTCCAAGCAGACATCAACCAAATCTTTAAATGGGCTACAGAAAACAATATGAAGTTCAATGATGAGAAATTTCAATTACTCCGATATGGAAAACGTGAGGAAATTAAAATCTCACCGGAGTATAAAACAAATTCCAACCACACAATAGAGCTAAAAACTAATGGCAAAGACCTGGGAGTGATCATGACAGAGGATCTCGCCTTCAAAGACCATAACACTGTAGCAATCGCATATGCCAGACAAATGACAGGATGGATAATGAGAACCTTCAAAACCAGGGATGCCAAGCCCATGTTGACACTTTTCAGGTCGCTTGTTCTATCTAGGCTGGAATATTGCTGCACACTAACTGCACCTTTCAAGGCAGGTGAAATTGCTGAACTAAAAAATGTACAGAGAACCTTCACGGCACACATAACTATAATAAACCACCTCAGTTACTGGGAACGCTTGAAGTTCCTAAACCTGTACTCCCTGGAACGCAGGCGGGAGAGATACATTATTATATACACTTGGAAAATCCTAGAGGGATTAGTACCAAACTTGCACACGAGGGTCACTCCCTACGAAAGCAAAAGACTCGGCAGACGATGTAACATCCCCCTAATGAAAAGCAGGGGTGCCACTAGCACGTTGAGGGACAGCACAATAAGTGTCAGGGGCCCAAGACTGTTCAACTGCCTCCCAGCATACATAAGGGGGATTACCAATAGACCCCTGGCTGTCTTCAAGCGGGCACTGGACAGGCACCTAAAGTCGGTGCCTGACCAGCCAGGCTGTGGTTCGTACGTTGGACTGCGTGCGGCCAGCAGTAACAGCCTGGTTGATCAGGCTCTGATCCAACATGAGGCCTGGTCACAGACCGGGCCGCAGGGGCGTTGACCCCTGGAACTCTCTCCAGGTAAACTCCAGGTAAACTTGCTGATGTTTGAAAGATAATGAAGAGAATAAAACCCGACAAGCTGCATAATTGGTCAAATAAATGGTTACTTGAATCACCCCCAGAACATGCAACGTTATAAAGATTGGGGAAGAAGCTGGAAGAAGGGAAACCGAGTATAAGGAGGGGCTGCAGACCTCACTCAAGAAGAAAAGACCCTGGGATGTCCAGAAAACCTCACTCAAGAAGAAAGACCCTTGGGTGTCCAGAAGACTTCACTCAAGAAGAAAGACCCTGGGGTGACCAGAAGCCCTCACTCAAGAAGAAAGACCCTGGGGTGTCCAGAAGACCTCACTCAAGAAGAAAGACCCTGGGGTGTCCAGAAGACCTCACTCAAGAAGAAAGACCCTGGGGTGACCAGAAGACCTCACTCAAGAAGAAGGATCCTGGGGTGTCCAGAAGACCTCACTCAAGAAGAAAGACCCTGGGGTGACCAGAAGACCTCACTCAAGAAGAAGGATCCTGGGGTGACCAGAAGACCTCACTCAAGAAGAAAGGCCCTGGGGTGACCAGAAGACCTCACTCAAGAAGAAGGATCCTGGGGTGACCAGAAGACCTCACTCAAGAAGAAAGGCCTTGGTGTGACCAGAGTGAACCTGAGCAGCCAATAATTGCTTGCCAAATCTAAGAGTATATAAAACATGTCAACAAAGTCATTGCTGTCTCCTTGTACACCATACGTCAGACTCATTGTTTGGGTGTTGCGTCAACATGCAGCTCATGATAAAATATGTCAGAAAAATTTTGTGTCAGGGATTTGACAAATCTATTATGAAAATCATTTGAATTTGGAAAAAAATATTACAATTACGAGGTATTTATAAAATACAACTTTAATAACAAGAATATAATAAAAATTATAGTTAGGGGAGGCATAACCAATTTGGTCTTTTTTTTCTGTTCGTCCGATTTATTTATTTATATATTTTTTTTTGCACGTGAAGACGTGTTCATGAACATTATTCTCTGTGAGTGTCAATAACATAGACCTAAAAACAACTGAAAAAAAATATTTACTGAAAATTCCATGAAGATTCCATTTGAAAATTACCCTTGTCTAAATGGCACAACGAAAGGTGGATTTGAGACTTGGTACGTATAAAACAATGCTAGTGCGATTTTCTCAAGAAAGGTAATCGTGTAATTATATTTAGTTATTCTATAAAAAAATAAAGTTCCTCAGTTTTTGTTATTTGCAAAATATCTTGCCCTTTACTCCCACTCAAATCCAAAAATATTTGGAATATTGCAAATACCTTTCGCCACATTGTAAAACTATCATTGTTTTATTATTTTTGTCAATTTTATTGCATTTGCTTCAATAATAAATGGTGTAGTTCATCAAATAGGTCAATAACTTTCTTCCGAGATTACGCGTGAAACGTCTCCGTTCTCGGAAATATTTTTTTTCCGCGAGAATCGCTGTTGGTTTAGTGTTTACTGATCTAGAGGCAAGCATTTGGTCATTAATTAAACGGTGGAGTGGTGTAGAACAGGGCACAACTGAAGGGCCAGGGGAGAGTGGTGGTTGGTTCGTAGCAGCAGAGGTGTGAGAGGGCGTGGACGATGATTGGTTCCTGGCAGTAGCAGTTGGAGGCTTCTCATTGGTGGGAGGTGGCTGTGTCTTGACTGGTAAGGAGGCAGCTGATTGATTCTCGGTAGTGGTGGTGGTGAACTCTCATTGGTGGAGACTGGTGTAGAGCAAGTGTCATCTTCAAGCAGCAATTCTTGCAAGTCATCTGGTGCAGTGAAGCTGACGATTTTTGGAATTATCTTTAAAATCTCAGCTGAAGGAGGACTTGTTGGGAAGTTGAATGCTGGCATGTTGTTGAGGGCGAGAAGTTCGTTCATCGATGTGTTGAAGGATCCTGGTTGAGCTGCGTTGTTCATGTGAGGAAACATCATGCAGTACTAAATTATCGTGGAGATGTCGTCAGGCAGAGGCGAGGGAGGTGGTGGTGGTGGTGGTGGTGGTGGCTGGTGAGTGGCTTGCAGGATCTTGGTGGTTGTAGACTGGAGTTTGGTTATTGCAGCATAAGTTGGAGAGTTGCTGGTGTTTTCTTAAGGATCTCCTTTCGAACAGGACATTTGGCTGCCAGAGTATGATGATCACTCTTATAGTTGATGCAGGCAGCAGCAGCAGTAGTGGAGGTGCAGGCAGCAGCAGCAGTAGAGGCGCAGGTAGCAGCAGCAGTAGAGGCGCAGGTAGCAGCAGTAGTGGAGGTGCAGGAACTAAAGTCGTGACCTTCAGAGCCACAGGTGGAACATATCTTCTTGTTCTTCACATGACAATCGTTGGTAGAGTGACTGTAGGAGAAACAAGTCCAGCAGGGTGAAATTTGCTTGAATCGTTCAGGTTCAAGTTGACTAGGATTGATGTAGTAGTATGAGACAGCTAGACCATCTGAGATGAGCTCTGGCAGCCATGTTCACGTCTATAAATATGATTTTCAGCATCGATGAAGCATTGGGGATCTTGATTACACCTTCTAATTCAGCCCAATCGTTGAGATCTTCAATTGATTGCTTGATTTCGTCGGTAGTCATGGAGGTGATGAGTTTATCAAGTCGCTTCATAAACACAGATCGTTTTGCTCGCATAAATGGTGATGTTGAGAGAGCAAAGCCTTGATCATCAAGGGTCTTGACAGCAGTGGTGAAAGGACTTTTTCTGCTTCCTCATCATTGATGAATGTGACAAGGAAGGCTTCGTGAAGAGTAGCTTGGAAGCATCAGTGGTTGAAGAGTCCTTAGCCTTGATCTTCACACGGTGAGCCATCGTGGTTCAGGTAAAGGTTCCCCTCCCCAACGGGGATCGTAGGGAGACTGGAGAGTCAGAGCTGCTATGACCTGCCTGGGCAAGAGTCAGAAGCAGAATCCAGTGTGTCAGGTTTTCTATGTCAGTGTGTCGTGTGTCTGTCGTGTCTTACTTGTAGAAACGTCGTAGGACATTGATTCTTGTACCATTGTGTTGCCAGAGAGTTGGGCTATTTTTCTATACCAATAACTCAATTTTCATATTTTTTTCGATTACTTTTTCGCTCGCGAGCAACGCGCGTCGGGAGTTGGTTACATCTTAACATCACGATACTACTTAGTCTTAGAACCGGGCCGGACATACCGGCGAACCTACAACAACAACAACTTAGCCTTAAAGATGATGTACTGATAAAGGTATAGTAGCGTTGCTGTGGTGGTCACCTAGGGTTGAGACAGGTGGTGGAGTCACCTAGAGTTGACACAGGTGGTGGAGTCACCTGGGGTTGAGACAGGTGGTGGAGTCACCTAGGGTTGACACAGGTGGTGGAGTCACCTAGGGTTGAGACATGTGGTGGAGTTACCTATGGTTGACACAGGTGGTGGAGTCACCTAGGGTTGAGACAGGTGGTGGAGTCACCTTGGGTTGAGACAGGTGGTGGAGTCACCTTGGATTGACACAGGTGGTGGAGTCACCTAGGGTTGAGACAGGTGGTGGAGTCACTTATGGTTGACACAGGTCGTGGAGTCACCCAGGGTTGAGACAGGTGGTAGAGTCACCTTGGGTTGACAGAGGTAGTGAAGTCACCTAGGGTTGAGACAGGTGGTGGAGTCACCTAGGGTTGAGACAGGTGGTGGAGTCACCTAGGGTTGAGACAGGTGGTGGAGTCACCTGGGGTTGAGACAGGTGGTGGAGTCACCTAGGGTTGAGACAGGTGGTGGAGTCACCTAGGGTTGAGACAGGTGGTGGAGTCACCTGGGGTTGAGACAGGTGGTGGAGTCACCTAGGGTTGACACAGGTGGTGGAGTCACCTAGGGTTGGGACAGGTGGTGGGGTTACCTAGGGTTGAGACAGGTGGTGGAGTCACCTAGGGTTGAGACAGGTGGTGGAGTCACCTTGGATTGACAGGTGGTGGAGTCACCTGAGGTTGACGACAGGTGGTGGAGTCACCAGGTTGAGACATGGTGAGTCACTTGGATTGCACGGTGGTGGAGTCACCTAGGGTTGAAACATGTGGTGGAGTCACCTATGGTTGACACAGGTGGTGGAGTCACCTAGGGTTGAGACAGGTGGTGGAGTCACCTATAGTTGACACAGATGGTGGAGTCACCTTCGGTTGAGACAGGTGGTGGAGTCACCTAGGGTTGAGACAGGTGGTGGAGTCACCTAGGGTTGAGACAGGTGGTGGAGTCACCTTCGGTTGAGACAGGTGGTGGAGTCACCTAGGGTTGAGACAGGTGGTGGAGTCACCTAGGGCTGAGACAGGTGGTGGAGTCACCTTCGGTTGAGACAGGTGGTGGAGTCACCTAGGGTTGAGACAGGTGGTGGAGTCACCTAGGGTTGAGACAGGTGGTGGAGTCACCTTGGATTGACACAGGTGGTGGGGTCACCTTGGGTTGACACAGGTGGTGGAGTCACCTAGGGTTGAGACAGGTGGTGGAGTCACCTGGGGTTGAGACAGGTGGTGGAGTCAACTAGGGTTGAGACAGATGGTGGAGTCACCTAGGGTTGAGACAGGTGGTGGAGTCACCTTGGATTGACACAGGTTGTGGAGTCACCTAAGGTTAACACAAGTGGTGAAGCCACCTAGAATTGACACAGGTGGTGGAGTCATCTAGGGTTGAGACATGTGGTGGAGTCACCTATGGTTGACACAGGTGATGGAGTCACCTAGGGTTGAGACAGGTGGTGGAGTCACCTATGGTTGACACAGGTGGTGATGTCACCTTGCGTTGAGACAGGTGATGGAGTCACCTTGGATTGACACAGGTGGTGGAGTCACCTAGGGTTGACAAAGGTGGTGGAGTCACCTTGGATTGACACAGGTGGTGGAGTCACCTAGGTTTGACACAGGTGGTGGAGTCACCTAGAATTGACAAGGGTGGTGGAGTCACCTAGGGTTGAGACAGGTGGTGGAGTCACCTATGGTTGACACAGGTCGTGGAGTCACCCAGGGTTGAGACAGGTGGTGGAGTAACCTTGGGTTGACAGAGGTGGTGAAGTCACCTAGGGTTGAGACAGGTGGGGGAGTCACCTAGGGTTGACACAGGTGGTGGAGTCACCTAGGGTTGAGACAGGTGGTGGAGTCACCTGGGGTTGAGACAGGTGGTGGAGTCACTTAGGGTTGAGACAGGTGGTGGAGTCACCTAGGGTTGAGACAGGTGGTGGAGTCACCTAGGGTTGACACAGGTGGTGGAGTTACCTAGGGTTGGGACAAGTGGTGGAGTTACCTACTGTTGAGACAGGTGGTAGAGTCACCTAGGGTTGACACAGGTGGTAGATTCACCTAGTGTTGAGACAGGTGGTGGAGTAACCTATGGTTGAGACAGGTGGTGGAGTCACCTGGGGTTGACACAGGTGGTGGAGTCACTTAGGGTTGAGACAGATGGTGGAGTCACCTAGGGTTGAGACAGTGGTGGAGTCACCTAGGGTTGACAGTGGTGGAGTCACTATGGTTTACACAGGTGGTAGAGTCACCTAGGTTTGAGACAGGGGAGGAGTCACCAGGGTTAAGACAGGGTGGGTCACCTGGGGTTACACAGGTGGAAGTCTCCTAGGGTTGAGACAGATGGTGGAGTCACCAGGTTGACACAGAGTGGTGGAGTCACCTATGGTTGACAGGTGGTGGAGTCACCTAGGATTGGACAGTGGTGGAGTCACCTAGGGTGAGACAGTGATAGTCACCTAGGGATGACAGGAAGTGAGTCACCTAGGGTTGGACAGGGTAGTCACCTGGATTGAGACAGATGGTGAAGTCTCCTAGGGTTGACACAGGTGGTAGAGTCACCTAGGGTTGACACAGGTGGTGGAATCACCCTCGACACTGAGGAACTATGGTCAAGCTGGAAGATACCCTCCATACTGAGGAACTATCACCATGCTGGAAGATACCCTCCATACTGAGGAACTATCACCATGCTGGAAGATACCCTCCACACTGAGGAACTATCACCATGCTGGAAGATACCCTCCACACTGAGGAACTATCACCATGCTGGAAGATACCCTCCACACTGAGGAACTATCACCATGCTGGAAGATACCCTCCATACAGAGGAAGTATCACCACGGTGGAAGATACCCTCCATACTGAGGAACTATCACTACGCTGGAAGATACCCTCCACACTAGGGAACTATCACCATGCTGGAAGATACCCTCCACACTGAGGAACTATCACCACGCTGGAAGATACCCTCCATACTGAGGAACTATCACCATGCTGGAAGATACCCTCCACACTGAGGAACTATCACCACGCTGGAAGATACCCTCCATACTGAGGAAGTATCACCACGCTGGAAGATACCCTCCATACTGAGGAACTATCACCACGCTGGAAGATACCCTACTCATCACATGCTGAAAGGGAAATATCACACCTGGAAGATACCCTCCACACTGAGGAACTATCACCACTGCTGGAAGATACCCTCCACACTGAGGAACTATCACATGGCCACCGAGATTCACCAGCTGGAAGATACCCCCAACGAGGAACTATCACAGCTGGAAGATACCCTCCACACTGAGGAACTATCACCACGCTGGAAGATACCCTCCATACTGAGGAACTATCACCACGCTGGAAGATACCCTCCACACTGAGGAACTATCACCACGCTGGAAGATACCCTCCATACTGAGGAACTATCACCACGCTGGAAGATACCCTCCACACTGAGGAACTATCACCATGCTGGAAGATACCCTCCAACTGAGGAACTATCACCAGCTGGAAGATACCCTCCACACTGAGGAACTATCACCATGCTGGAAGATACCCTCCACACTGAGGAACTATCACCAGCTGGAAGATACCCTCCACGAGGAACTATCACCAGCTGGGACACTGAGACCCATCCACTACTAGAGGAACTATCACACGCTGGAAGATACCCTCCACACTGGGAACTATCACACGCTGGAAGATACCCTCCAACTGAGGAACTATCACCACACTGGAAGATACCCTCCATACTGAAGTATCACCACGCTGGAAGATACCCTCCACACTGAGGAAGTATCACCACGCTGGAAGATACCCTCCACACTGAGGAACTACCACCACACTGGAAGATACCCTCCACACTGAGGAAATATCACCACGCTGGAAGATACCCTCCATACTGAGGAAGTATCACCACGCTGGAAGATACCCTCCATACTGAGGAACTATCACCACGCTGGAAGATACCCTCCACACTGAGGAAGTATCACCATGCTGGAAGATACCCTCCATACTGAGGAACTATCACCACGCTGGAGGATACCCTCCACACTGAGAGTATCAACATGCTGGAAGATACCCTCCATACTGAAGAAGTATCACCACGCTTGAGGATACCCTCAACACTGACGAAGTATTAAATGCCTCCTCGCTCACAGCAGGTGTCTGACGGAGTATTGAAGATGCGAAGACACCTCTAGTAAATTATAAATTAATTATACCCACATGTGACTCAGGAGGTGTAACTGCTGACCAGGCTGTTATGACAGGCCTGAGACATATAAAAGAAAATATTAAAGTACGTACAGGAGAGGTGACAATGGGTGAACGCCACAACAATAGTGACATATTTATTATCTTATCAGTACGTGTGGTTATTACATTAAACAACCAACAAATGTAATCCTGCCAGGGCAGGTGGAAGTCTGTATCAAAGTGAACTGCTACTGACGCCAAGCTTACCCAGTAAGGTATCCAGGTGGTGTTGCAGTCAAGCTATCCAGGTGGTGTTGCAGTCAAGCTATCCAGGTGATGTTGCAGTCAAGCTATCCAGGTGGTGTTGCAGCAAGCTATCCAGGTGGTGTTGCAGTCAAGCTATCTAGGTGGTGTTGCAGCAAGCTATACAGGTGGTGTTGCAGTCAAGCTATCCAGGTGGTGTTGCAGCAAGCTATCCAGGTGGTGTTGCAGCAAGCTATCCAGGTGGTGTTGCAGCAAGCTATCCAGGTGGTGTTGCAGCAAGCTATCCAGGTGGTGTTGCAGCAAGCTATCCAGGTGGTGTTGCAGCAAGCTATCCAGGTGGTGTTGCAGCAAGCTATCCAGGTGGTGTTGCAGCAAGCTATCCAGGTGGTGTTGCAGGCAAGCTATCCAGGTGGTGTTGCAGGCAAGCTATCCAGGTGGTGCTGCAGGCAAGCTATCCAGGTGGTGTTGCAGCAAGCTATCCAGGTGGTGTTGCAGCAAGCTATCCAGGTGGTGTTGCAGGCAAGCTATCCAGGTGGTGTTGCAGGCAAGCTATCCAGGTGGTGCTGCAGGCAAGCTATCCAGGTGGTGTTGCAGCAAGCTATCAGGTGGTGTTGCAGCAAGCTATCCAGGTGGTGTTGCAGCAAGCTATCAGGTGGTGTTGCAGCAAGCTATCCAGGTGGTGTTGCAGCAAGCTATCCAGGTGGTGTTGCAGCAAGCTATCCAGGTGGTGTTGCAGGCAAGCTATCCAGGTGGTGTTGCAGGCAAGCTATCCAGGTGGTGCTGCAGGCAAGCTATCCAGGTGGTGTTGCAGCAAGCTATACAGGTGGTGTTGCAGCAAGCTATCCAGGTGGTGTTGCAGCAAGCTATCCAGGTGGTGTTGCAGGCAAGCTATCCAGGTGGTGTTGCAGCAAGCTATCCAGGTGGTGCTTCAGTCAAGCTATCCAGGTGGTGTTGCAGTCAAACTATCCAGGTGGTGTTGCAGCAAGCTATCCAGGTGGTGCTTCAGTCAAGCTATCCAGGTGGTGTTGCAGTCAAGCTATCCAGGTGGTGTTGCAGCAAGCTATCCAGGTGGTGCTTCAGTCAAGCTATCCAGGTGGTGTTGCAGTCAAGCTATCCAGGTGGTGTTGCAGACAAGCTATCCAGGTGGTGTTGCAGGCTACAAAACTCTCCCCCTCACTCTGCTAAACTACCATTTTAACCATAATAACATAATTTAATAAAATGTTCATCACCTGGGCGTTTTGCATTACATTTAGAGATGCAAAGGTATTTCAGTGAAGTTACTTGCAAGACATAAAATAATAATAATAATAATAATAATAATAATAATAATAATAATAATAATAATAATAATAATAATAATAATAATAATAATAATAATAATAATAATAATAATAATAATAATAATAATAATAATAATAATAATAATAATAATAATAATAATAATAATAATAATAATAATATTAATAATAATAATAACAATAATAACAATAACAATAATAATAATAATAATAATAATAATAATAATAATAATAATAATAATAATAATAATAATAATAATAATGATAATAATAATAAAAAAAAAAAAAAAATAATAATAATAATAATAACAATAATAATAATAATAATAATAATAATAATAATAATAATAATAATAATAATAATAATAATAATAATAATAATATCTTTATTTCAACAAGTACATGTACAAGGTATACAGGTCTAGCTGACATCAACGACACACTACTATATAGAAAACTGTATATTATAAGCAAAGGACCTCAGTGGAAATAAGTCACTTTGTTTGACTTTCTTGGGTTATCCTGGACGGTGCTCTACACATATGCTGCTATGTATGATAATCTATGTAACTGTATTTGTGTATACCTGAATAAACTTACTTGGCCGCTTGTTGTGCAGAACATTTCGGACAAATTTAGTCAGTTTTGTCTCAGGATGCTACCCACACCAGTCTGCTAACACCCAGATACCTATTTACTAATAGGTGCACAAGGACAGCAGGTGTCTTAAGGAAACACGTCCCAATGTTTTCATCCGGACCGGGGATCGAACCATGGACCTCAGTGTGTGCGCTGAGTGCGCTCACAATAGAGCTACGGGACACCTACGAGACATATGATAAAAATATACAAATTACTAAGGGAAATTAACATGGTAAAGTGGGATACGCAGTTTGAGGGGCGGGAAACAGGTACATGAGAGCAGACATGGAAGTTTGAGGGACAGATTTTTCAAAGGGATGTCAGGAAGTATTTCTTAACCCTCAGGGTGCTCAGGAAATAGATGGATCTGGATAAAAAAAAAAGGTGGTAGAAGCAGACTCCATATACTTTCAAGAGTAGAAATGACAGTATTGAAGAAAATACTCGTGACGAAACATTTCCTTTATTAAATGTGCTGACCTGTACATAAGTGTCGTGCACATGTTGTGTATACCACCTTAACATTTAGTCACTTCAGGTGTCAGGCGAGGGATGACGACAACCTGGGGATACCCATGTGCCAAGAAGATGTTGAAAATATCATCAAAGAGTTAAACTTACTTGAAAGAGAGTACAATCAAGCTTGTCAAGACGCAAAAGTAAGAAAGGACCAAGAAATAATTATAGAGGTAAGTAAAGTCCACTGCATTATTGTCCTCAGTTTATCAAATATTTGTTATGAAAATACATTCATTATTGAGTTCATTAAGTTGCGTGTAGTTGACTGCAAGTTTGAATTTGAAGGGAAATATTACTCTCAAAGGCAGGGAATGACTGTGGGAAATCCATTGTCTCTCCTGTTAAGCAATCTATTTATGGAGTTTTTTGAGACTAAGCTGTTGAAAGATATCCTACCCTGTGACGGTGGGAGACGGCAGGTAGTACCATGGAGGTACTACCGTCCTGCCAGGTGACTGAAAGAGAAACCTGAAACTGTATTTACAAGATGGTAGGATTGCTGGTGTCTTTTTTTTCTGTCTTATAAACACGCTGGCTAACAGGTACATCTTGCTACTGTGTAGGTCACACTACACAGGCATGCATATGCATATATACATACCTACTGGAGTTCTATGACAGGGTGATAATAGAGAGAGAGGGGTGAGTAGATTGCATTTTCTTGGACTGTAAGAAGGCATTTGACACAGTTCCACACAAGAGATTAGTGCAAAAGCTGGAGGGCGCCAGGCAAGGATAACAGGGAAGGCACTACAATGGATCAGGGAATACCTGTCAGGAAGACAACAGTGAGTCATGGTACGTGGCAAGGTGTCAGAATGGGCGCCTGTAACGAGCGGGGTGCCACAGGGATCAGTCCTAGGACCGGTGCTGTTTCTGGTATTTGTGAATGACATGACGGAAGGAATAGACTCCGAAGTGTCCCTGTTTGCAGATGATGTGAAGTTGATGAGAAGAATTCAATTGAAATAGGACCTACCTGGAGTCTACCTGGAGAGAATTCCAGGGGTCAACGCCCCCGCGGCCCGGTCTGTGACCAGGCCTCCTGTTGGACCAGAGCCTGATCAACCAGGCTGTTACTGCTGGCCTCACGCAGTCCAACGTACGAACCACAGCCCGGCTGATCAGGTACCGACTTGAGGTGCCTGTCCAGTGCCTGCTTAAAGACAGCCAGGGGCTTGTTGGTAATCCCCCTGATGTATGCTGGGAGGCAGTTGAACGATCTTGGGCCCCTGACACTTATTGTGTTGTCCCTCAACGTGCTAGTGGCACCCCTGCTCTTCATTGGGGGGATGTTACATCGCCTGCCGAGTCTTTTGCTTTCGTAGGGAGTGATTTTTGTGTGCAAGTTTGGTACTAAGCCCTCGAGAATTTTCCATGTGTATATAATAATGTATCTCTCCCGCCTGCATTCTAGAGAGTACAGGTTTAGGAACTTCAAGCGTTCCCAGTAGTTGAGGTGGTTTATCGCACTTATGCGTGCGGTGAAGGTTCTCTGCACATTTTCAAGGTCAGCAATTTCACCCGCCTTGAAAGGTGCAGTTAGTGTGTAGCAATATTCCAGCCTAGATAGAACAAGCGATCTGTAAAGTGTCAACATGGGCTTGGCATCCCTGGTTTTGAAGGTTCTCATTATCCATCCTGTTATTTTTCGAGCAGATGCAATTGCTACATTGTTATGGTCCTTGAAGGTGAGATCCTCTGACATGATCACTCCCAGGTCTTTGACATTAGTTTTTTGCTCTATTGTGTGGTTGGAATTAGTTTTGTACTCCGATGAGATTTTAATTTCTTCACGTTTTCCGTATCTGAGTAATTGAAATTTCTCATCATTGAACTACAGAACTACAGAGGAATCTGGACAGGATGCAGGCCTGGTCCAGAAACTGGCTCCTGGAATTCAACCCCACCAAGTGCAAAGTCATGAAGATTGGGGAAGGGCAAAGAAGACCACAGATGGAGTATAGTTTAGGAGGCCAGTGCCTACAAACCTCACTCAAAGAGTGAGGCGCACATCAACCAAATAACTGCTGCAGCATACGGAAGCCTAGCAAACCTAAGAACAGCATTCTGACATCTTAATAAGGAGTCATTCAGGACTGTGGGGGATTGGACCCCTAAGATATGTGGACTGTATTTAAGCTACTTAGCTTGATGATGCATCCTTTTAGCATAATGTAAGCTTTTTTGCTGTGGCTAGTTATTTTTATTAGAGAGCCAGTTCGGTCCGTGGAAGCCATAATTTATTATCCACAAATTTCTTGAGTGGGACACCATGTGACAACATGTCAGCTAGGTTCTCTTGTGTCGAGACGTGGAGAAAGCTTACATTATGCCAAAAGGATGCATCATCAAGCTAAGTAGTTTAAATACAGACCACATATCTTAGGGGTCCAATCCCCACAAGTTGGTCCTTCAAACCGGATATGATTTAATTAGTTCATAGGGTTCACCTCTCACGAGATATTTGAGATAATTGAACTTAGCTATCTCATCTATGTCAGTACATGAATTCACTAAAGAATGAAACCCACTGATAAATTCTTCATAATTGTTGCCTCTAAATATAGGCATAGTCTGGGTTGGCAGTTGAGGTAGTCCAACACTAGGTTTGGCAGGTGTGACAGGTGTCTGACCACTAGTTACAGTAGGTCTCTGTGAAAAAGTTTTGCGGCAGGTAGCCTGTATTCCTGTCCACCTTAATTGGTGTTCACTAAAAGTATCCAAGACACTTTTAATTTCTTCCTCTGATGGCCCAGGCTATGCCTGGGTGAACCCTATGAACTGATTAAATCATATCCGGTTCGAAGGACTAACTTGTGGGGATTGGACCCCTAAGATATGTAGACTGTATTTATGCTACTTAGCTTGAGGATGCATCCTTTTGGCATAATGTAAGCTTTCTCCACATCTCGACACAAGAGAAACCTGCTGACACGTTGTCTCGTGGTGTCGCACTCAACAAATTTGTGGATAATAAATTATGGCACCACGGACCGAACTGGCTCTCTAATGAAAATAACTGGTCACTGCAAAAAGCTTACATTATGCCAAAAGGATGCATCATCAAGCTATGTAGCTTAAATACAGTCCACATATCTTAGGGGTCCAATCCCCCACAAGTGTTAGGTCAAATCAGCTCACTGCAAGCCTTCCCTCATTGGTTATAAGTTCAATCTGCCACCCTCCTGCGCCCCGCAGCTCGGTTTGCCCAGTTTCACTGACCTCAGCTCAATTTCAACACTTGCAACCCACTGCAACCATTTGCAATTCAAATGCTTGTGTTCTCTAAATACTTCGATCACTGGAGCACATGATTGTAATGTCAAGTGTAGAAACTAATACAGCAGTTTCCTTTAACTTTCCTGCTATGGCGAAGAGTCCCATTTATATCAAATGTCTATCACTCACACTCCTTGCAACTCTGGTCAACAACTTCGTGACTCCTGGCTCTTCATCTGTTACCAATTAAACTGACCAAGAAGCCAGACACGCTGTCTGGCCCTTTTCTAAGGGCTGGGCCTCTAAGGGCAGAAGGGGCAGAAAGGGCTGATACCCCCTCTCTTGGAGAATTTTCTCCACACTGGGGGGCAGCGAAGGTTCACTGTAAGTGAACTACTCATCGCTTAACATTAATTTGATTTTCTCACTTGCCATCACTGCTGCTTGTCTTTTCTGAACAGCTTTAGTCTGTGTGGTTTCTGGAGAATCTCTAATTTTATTTTTGTTTTCAACACTGTGTAATTCTAACGACACTAATTTATCTATTGTCCACTTATTAACTACACCTTTGCTCAAAACATCAACTGTCCTGATGATTCCATTTGCATCAGGATATATGGTCACAATTTTTCCAAGAGGCCATTGGGACCTCGGACCATCATTGTTAATAATCACTATGTCACCAGGTCTTAAGGACTTATAATTTTCTGGAACACCAGCTAAATAGAAGTGTTCTCTCAATGAGGTGAGATAGTCTTCCAAAATTTTCTCCCAGCGTTCAATCACTTTATTAAGGTGTTTGAATTTACGTCTGAGTTGCTCAGGTTCGAAATAAGTAGGATCCTCTATGATTTCTTTATCATTCATGGGAGGAACAGGTTTGACCCTTCTGCCATGTAGTAAATGAGATGGACTTAACACTTCTAAATTGTCCAGATCATCGGTAACATATGTTAAAGGTCTGTTGTTGACTCTATTTTCTATTTCAATTACGACTGTCCGAAATTCCTCTAAGTCGATTCTCTGACGAACAGTCTTCCTTAAACAACGTTTTACAATGCCTATCATTCTTTCGTAAAATCCGCCGTGCCATGGGGATTTAGGAGGAATGAATCTCCAACGACAATTACAATTGCGTTCATTCAGCATCTGTTGTACTTCTGGCTGCTCAAAAATCTTGTCTATGTAAGCAGCTCCAGCAACAAAATTCGTTGCATTGTCTGATATCATCAGCCTGGGACATGCCCTTCTGGCTGCAAACCTTCTAAATAATTTGATAAAGGTTTCAGCAGACATATCAGTTGCGACTTCTATATGTACTGCTCTAGTCGTAGCACAGGTGAACAGATGTACACCTTGATAGGAACTTTGTCAACTGTTTTAGTTAAAATTATTGGTCCAGTGTAATCTACACCTGTCACCTCAAATGGAGTGACATGACATACTCTTTCAGAAGGGTATGGAGGTGGACCTGGATACTGACATACTCGCATATCATAATGACGACAAGTAATACAGTCTCTTATTTGTTTCTTCACACTTTGTCGACCTTGAGGTATCCAGTAGGATTGTGACAAAGAGTGTCAGCTACACCACCATGTAACACGTTATTGTGGGCATTCTGAATAATCAGTCTTGTTAGCCAATGATTCTTGGGGATCAATACTGGATGTATTGTTTCCTTAGGTAGTGAATAATTATGAATTCTTCCTCGACATCATATAATTTTTTCTGAGTCGAGATAAAGTCCTAAAGAATTAATCATATCAGGTTTCTTTATAGATTTATCCTGAGTTTCCAGAAATCTATACTCTGTAGAGAAAATATCTTTCTGTATTAACTTTTTCCAGTATTTCATGGGTTCAAGTAATTCATAATTAGGTTTTATCCCTTTAAACAAGAACCTTGTACACTGACTGTGTACATTAGGCCCATACTGGAGTATGCAGCGCCAGTTTGGAACCCTCACCTAGCCAAGCATGTAAGGAAACTAGAGAAAGTGCAAAGGTTTGCAACAAGACTAGTCCCGGAGCTATGGGGTATGGCCTACGAGGAGAGGTTACGAGAAATCGACCTGACGACACTGGAAGAGAGGAGAGATAGAGGGGATATAACGACATATAAAATACTGAGAGGAATCGAAAAGGTGGACAGAGACAGAATGTTCCAGAGGTGGGACAGAGCAACAAGGGGTCACAGTTGGAAGTTGAAGACTCAGATGAACCACAGGGATGTTAGGAGTATTTCTTCAGTCACAGAGTTGTCAGGAAGTGGAATAGTCTGGGAAGTGATGTAGTGGAAGGCAGGATCCATACATAGCTTTAAGGAGAGGTATGATAAAGCTCATGGAGCGGGTAGAGTGACAGCTTAGCGGCCAGTGAAGAGGCAGGGCCAGGAGTTATGATTCGACCCCTGCAACCACAACTAGGTGAGTACACATGTACACATCTAGGTTTTTCTTCTTTTTCTTAATAGTTCTTGTTCTTCTTTATTTCCTCTATTCTCCATGGGAAGGTGGAAAAGAATCCTTCCTCTGTAAGCCATGCGTGTCGTATGAGGCGACTAAAATGCCGGGAGCAATGGGCTAGCAACCCCTTCTCCTGTATACATTACTAAAAAGAGAAGAACAACTTTATAAAACTGGGATGCATGAATGTGTGTGGATGTAGTGCGGATGATAAGATAGAGATGATTGTTGATGTTATGAATGAAAAGAAGTTGGATGTCCTGGCTCTAAGCGAAACAAAGCTGAAGGGGGTAGGCGAGTTTCAGTGGGGAGAAATAAATGGGATTAAGTCAGGAGTGTCTGAGAGAGTTAGAGGTAAGAAAGAGATATAAATAATGTTGAAGGATCAGTTATGGAAGGAGAAAAGGGAATATAAATGCATAAATTCAAGGATTATGTGGATTAAAATAAGGGTCGGATGTGAAAAGTGGGTCATAATAAGCGTGTATGCACCTGGAGAAGAGAGGAGTGTAGAGGAGAGAGAGAGACTTTGGGAGATGTTAAGTGAATGTATAAGAACTTTTGAACCAAGTGAGAGAGTAATTGTGGTAGGGGACCTAAATGCTAAAGTAGGAGAAACATTTAGAGAGAGTGTGGTAGGTAAGTTTGGAGTGGTATGTGTAAATGATAATGGGAGCCCTATGTTTGAACTTTGTATAGAAAGGGGTTTAGTTATAGGTAATACAAATTTTAAGAAAAAGAGGATAAATAGGTATACAAGATATTATGTAGGGCGTAATGACAGTAGTTTGTTGGACTACGTATTGGTAGTTAAAAGACTGTTGAGTAGACTTCAGGATGTACATGTTTATAGAGGGGCGACAGATACATCAGATCACTTTTTAGTTGTAGGTACAGCGAGAGTAAAAGGTAAATGGGATACAGGGAAATTGAAGCAGCAAGTAAGAGAGATGTAAAGGTTTATAAATTAAAGGAGGAGGCAGTTAGGGTAAGATATAAACAACTATTGGAGGATAGATGAGCTAGTGAGAGTATAAGCAATGGGGTTGAAGATGCATGGGGTAGATTTAAGAATGGAGTGTTAGAGTGTTCAGCAGAAGTTTGTGGTTACAGGAAAGTGGGTGCGGGAGCGAAGGAGAGCGATTAGTGGAATGACGATGTAAAGAGAGTAGTAAGGGAGAAAAAGTTAGCATATGAGAGATTTTTACAAAGTAGAAGTAATGCAAGGAGGGAAGAGTATATGGAGAGGAAAAGAGAAGTTAAGAGAGTGGTGAAAAAATGTAAAAAGAGAGCAAATGAGAGAGAGGGTGGTATGTTATCAACAAATTTTATTGAAAATAAGAAAAAAGTTTTGGAGAGAGATTAATAAGTTAAGGAAGCCTAGGGAACGAATGAATTTCACAGTTAAAAATAGGTGAGGAGAGTTATTAAATGGAGAGTTAGATGCATTGGGAAGATGGTGGGAATATTTTGAGGAATTGTTAAATGTTGATGAAGATAAGGAAGCTGTCATTTCGTGTATAGGGCAAGGAGGAATAATATCTTGTAGGAGTGAGGAAGAGCCAGTTGTGAGTGTGGGGGAAGTTCGTGAGGCAGTGGGTAGAATGAAAGGGGGTAAAGCAGATGGGATCGATGGGATAAAGATAGAAATGTTAAAAGCAGGTGGGGATATAGTTTTGGAGTGGTTGGTGCTTTTATTTAATAAATGTATGGAAGAGGGTAAGGTACCTAGAGATTGGCAGAGAGCATGCATAGTTCTTTTCTATAAAGGCAAAGGGGACAAAAGAGAGTACAAAAAAATATAGGGGAATAAGTCTGTTGAGTGTACCTGGTAAAGTGTATGGTAAAGTTATTATTGAAAGAATTAAGAGTAAGACGGAGAGTAGGATAGCTTTAGGAAAGGTAGGGGGTGTGTAGACCAAGTGTTTACAGTGAAACATATAGGTGAACAGTATTTAGATATGGGTAAAGAGGTTTTTGTGGCTTTTATGGATTTGCAAAAGGCGCATGACAGGGTGGATAGGGAAAGCAATGTGGCAGATGTTGCAAATGTATGGAATAGGAGGTAGGTTACTGAAAGCAGTGAAGTGTTTTTACGAGGATATTGAGGCTCAGGTTAGAGTATGTAGGAGAGAGGGAGATTATTTCCCAGTAAAAGTAGGCCTTAGACAAGGATGTGTACTCACCTAATTTTGGTTGCAGGGGTCAAGACTCAGCTCCTGGCCCCGCCTCTTCGCTGTCCGCTACTGGGTCTCTGCTCTCCC
Organism: Cherax destructor; assembly: GCA_009830355.1. Classification (NCBI taxonomy): domain Eukaryota; kingdom Metazoa; phylum Arthropoda; class Malacostraca; order Decapoda; family Parastacidae; genus Cherax; species Cherax destructor. The sequence goes on from WNWK01022341.1 coordinate 25,869, forward strand.
TGCTCCATGAGTTTTATCATACCTTATCTTAAAACTATGTATGGTTCCCGCCTCCACTATATCGTTCGCTAGACTATTCCACTTCCTGACTACTCTATGGCTGAAGAAATGCTTCCTAACATCCCTTTGACTCATCTGAGTCTTCAGCTTCCAGTTGTGCCCCCTTGTTTCTGTGTTCCCTCTCTGGAACATCCTGTCACTATCTACCTTGTCAATTCCTCGCAGTATTTTGTATGTCGTTATCATATCTCCTCTAACCCTTCTATCCTCCAGTGTTGTTAGTTCTATTTCCCTCAACCTTTCTTCATAGGACAGTCCCCTGAGTTGTGGAACTGTGATGTCACCGTGATTGTTTAATATATTTATAGATGGGGTTGTAGAAGGGAATGCTCGGGTGTTGGCAAGAGGTGTGGGGTTAAAAGATAAAGAATCTAACATAAAGTGGGAGTTGTCACAGTTGCTCTTTGATGATGACACTGTGCTTTTGGAAGATTCTGAAGAGAAGTTGCAGAGGTTGGTGGATGAGTTTGGTAGGGTATGTAAAAGAAGAAAATTAAAAGTGAATATAGGAAAGAGTAAGGTGATGAGGATAACAAAAAACATTATGTGACGAAAGATTGGATATCAGATTAGAGGGAGAGAGTATGGAGGAGGTGAATGTATTCAGATATTTAGGAGTGGACGTGTCAGCAGATGGGTCTATGAGAGATGAGGTGAATCATAGAATTGATGAGGGGAAAAGGTGAGTGGTGCACTGAGGAGTCTGTGGAGACAAAGAACTTTGTCCATATAAGCAATGAGGGGAATGTATGAGAGAATAGTTGCACCAACACTTTTATATGGGTGTGAAGCATGGGTGGCGAATGTTGCAACAAGAAGGCTGGAGGCAGTGGAGATGTCATGTCTGAGGGCAATGTGTGGTGTGAATATAATGCAGAGAATTCGTAGTTTGGAAGTAGGAGGAGGTGCGGGATTACTAAAACTATTATCCAGAAGGCTGAGGAGGGGTTGTTGAGGTAGTTCGGACATGTAGAGAGAGTGGAACAAAATATAATGACTTCGAGAGTGTATAAATCTGTAGTAAAGGAAGGCAGGGTAGGGGTCGGTCTAGGAAAGGCCCTGTCTTCATATATATATATATATATATATATATATATATATATATATATATATATATATATATATATATATATATATATATGTGTGTGTGTGTGTGTGTTACCATTTTGTCCTAGGCACATGTCGAATAGACACTAGGCCTGTTGTATGTATGTGTGTAACGAAACACTTCGAAATGTTTCGGCCCCGCCGGGAATTGAACCCGGGCCCTCCGTGCGTGAAGCAAGAGCGCTAGCCATCATGCCATCGGGGCTAGTGTTAGTTACCATTTTGTCCTAGGCACATGTCAATTAGACACTAGGCCTGTTGTATATATGTGTGTGTATATGTGTATGTAAGGAAACACTTCGAAATGTTTCTGCCCCACCGGGAATTGAACCCGGCCCCTCCGTGCGTCAAGCAAGAGCTTTACCCACTAGGCCACCGGGGGCGTAGTGTGTGTGTGTGTGTGTGTGTGTGTGTGTGTGTGTACTCACCTAGTTGTGGTTGCAGGGGTCGATTCATAGCTCCTGGCCACGCCTCTTCGCTGGCCGCTACTGGGTCTCTCTCCCTTCGCCATGAGCCTTATCATACCTCTTCTTAAAACTATGAATGGATCCTGCCTCCACTACATCGCTTCCCAAGCTATTCCACTTCCCGACCACTCAGTGACTGAAGAAATACTTCCTAACATCCCTGTGATTCATCTGAGTCTTCAACTTCCAACTGTGCCCCCTTGTTGCTGTGTCCTATCTCTGGAACATTCTGTCTCTGTCCACCTTGTCAATTCCTCTCAGTATTTTATATGTCGTTATCATGTCCCCCCTTACTCTCCTGTCCTCCAATGTCGTCAGGTCGATTTCCCTTAACCTCTCCTAGTAGGACATACCCCTTAGCTCCGGGACTAGTCGTGTAGCAAACCTTTGCACTTTCTCTAGTTTCTTTATATGCTTGGCTAGGTGTGGGTTCCAAACTGGTGCTGCGTACTCCAGTATGCGCCTAAAGTACACAGTGTACAGGGTTCTGGACGATTCCTTATACAGATGTCGAAATGCTGTTCTTAGGTTTGCTAGGCGCCCGTATGCTGCAGCAGTTATTTGGTTGATGTGCGCCTCAGGAGATGTGCCTGGTGTTATACTCACCCCAATATCTTTTTCCTTGGGTGAGGTTTATAGTCTCTGGCCCCCTAGACTGTACTCCGTCTGCGGTCTTCTTTGCCCTTCACCAATCTTCATGACTTTGCACTTGGTGGGGTTGAACTCCAAGAGCCAATTCCTGGACCAGTCCTGCAGCCTGTCCAGATCTCTTTGTAGTTCTGCCTGGTCTTCGTCCGATTGAGTCCTTTTCATCAACTGTACATCATTTGCAAACAGGGACACTTCGGAGGTTATTCCTTCCGTCATGTCATTCACAAATACCAGAAACAGCACCGGTCCTAGGACTGACCCCTGTGGAATCCCACTCGTCACAGACGCCCACTCTGACACCTCGCCACGAACCATGACTCGCTGCTGTCTTCCTGACAGGTATTCCCTGATCCATTGAAGTGCCTTCCCTGTTATCCCTGCCTGGTCCTCCAGCTTTTGCACTAATCTCTTGTGTGGAACCGTGTCAAACGCATTCTTACAGTCCAAGAAAATGCAATCTACCCACCCCTCTCTCTCTTGTCTTACTGTTGTCACCCTGTCATAGAACTCCAGTAGGTTTGTGACACAGGATTTCCTGTCCCTGAAACCGTGTTGACTGCCGTTGATAAGCTCATTACTTTCTAGGTGTTCCACCACTCTTCTCCTGATAATCTTTTCCATGACCTTGCATACTATACATGTCAGTGACACTGGTCTGTAGTTAAGTGCTTCATGTCTGTCTCCTTTTTTAAAGATTGGGACTACATTTGCTGTCTTCCATACCTCAGGTAGTCTTCCTGTTTCGATAGATGTGTTGAATATTGTTATGGGTACATATAGCGCCTCGGCTCCCTTTCTCAGGACCCATGGAGAGATGTGATCCGGCCCCGTCGCCTTTGAGGTATCTAGCTCCCTCAGCAGCCTCTTCACTTCTTCCTCGGTTGCATGTATTGTGTCCAACACTTGGTGGTGTACCCCACCTCTCTGTCTTTCTGGAGTCCCTTCTGTCTCCTTGGTGAACACTTCTTTGAATCTCCTGTTGAGTTACTCACACACTTCTCGGTCATTTCTTGTGATCTCTCCTCCTTCCTTCCTTAGCCTGATCACCTGGTCCTTGACTGTTGTTCTCCTCCTGATGTGGCTGTACAACAATTTCGGGTCAGATTTGGCTTTCCCTGCTATGCCATTCTCGTACTGTCGTTGGGCCTCCCTTCTTACCTGTGCATATTCGTTTCTGGCTCTACTGCTGCTCTCCTTATTTTCCTGGGTCCTTTGTCTTCTATACTTCTTCCATTCCCTAGCACACTTGGTTTTGGCCTCCCTGCACCTTGGGGTGAACCACGGGCTCATCCTGGCTTTTTCGTTGTTTCTGTTTTCCTTGGGTACAAACCTCTCCTCAGTTTCCTTGCACATTGTTGTCACATATTCCATCATCTCGTTTACTGATTTCCCTTCCAGTTCTGTTCCACTGAACCCCATTTAGGAAGTTCTTCATGCCCGCGTAGTCCCCTTTCTTGTTTAGCTTAATTCTTCTGGCCCTATCTTCCTCCCCCTCCACCTGTAACTCTACTGTGTAATCAAAGCTTAAAACCATGTGATCACTGGCCCCGAGGGTCTTTCATGTGTGATGTCCTCAATATCTGCACTACTCAAGGTGAATACTAGGTCCAGTCTCGCTGGTTCATCCTCTCCTCTCTCCCTGGTAGTATCCCTTACGTGTTGGTATATGAAGTTCTTCAGTACCACCTCCATCATCTTAGCCCTCCACGTATCTTGGCCCCCATGTGGCTCCAAGTTCTCCCAGTCTATTTCCTTGTGGTTGAAGTCACCCATGATCAGGAGCTTTTCCCTGCTCGCATGAGCCCTTCTGGCCACTTCAGCCAGTGTGTCAACCATCGCTCTATTTCTCTCATCATACTCTTGCCTTGGCCTCCTGCTGTGTGTGGGTGTGTGTGTTAGTTAGTTACCATTTTGTCCTAGGCACATGTCGATTAGACACTAGGCCTGTTGTATGTATGTGTGTGTGTGTGTGTGTGTGTGTAAGGAACACTTCGAAATGTTTCCGCCCCGTCGGAATAGAACCCGGCCCTCCGTGCGTGAAGCGAGCTTTACCACTAGGCCACGGGTGTGTGTGTGTCTGTGTGTGTACTCACTTTGTGGTTGCAGGGTCGATTCATTGCTCCTGGCCCTGCCTCTTCACTGGTCACTACTAGGTCACTCTTCCTGCTCCATGAGCTCTATCATACCTCTATCATCACATACACACACACACACACACACACACACACACACACACACACACACAATATATATATATATATATATATATATATATATATATATATATATATATATATATATATATATATATATATATATATATATTTGTGTGTGTGTGTGTGTAGGTAGTCTTTTTTGTCTCATAAACATGCAAGATTTCAGGTACGTCTTGCTACTTCTACTTACACTTAGGTCACACTACACATGCATGTACATGCATGTATATACACACCCCTCTGGGTTTTTCTTCTATTTTCTTGCTAGTTCTTGTTCTTGTTTATTTCCTCTTATCTCCATGGGAAAGTGGAACAGAATTCTTCCTCCGTAAGCCATGCGTGTCGTAAGAGGCGACTAACATACCGGGAGCAAAGGGCTAATAACCCCTTTCCCTGTATACATTACTAAAGTTAAAAAGAGAAATATTTGTTTTTCGGTTTTGGGCCACCCCGCCCTCGGTGGGATACGGCCGGTTTTTTGAAATGCGCATAGCATGTGTGGTGTATAGCGGTGTGTCGTTCATATTGGGGAGTTGTGCACAGAGCATAGTGGTGTTATAGTGACTTGGTCTTGCCGGCCTGCCTAATCACACATCCCCCATACCTCCCTCTTCCCCACCTCCCACCACAAGGACGGGAGACCCCTCTCTTCCCCCAACCACCACCATGAACCACATTCGGTATGTGTCATGTGCCATTTTCCCTACGGCCTCCCGGGCTTACCACACAGTTTGAGGTATGGCAGATGATGCAGCCAGACAGCCACAAAGCCAGGGAAACAGTGCACCCAACAATGAAAGAAGAGGCACATGTCAGGTGTGTGGAGAGTTTCGAGCACGCAACAGAGACGGCCTTATTCGTGCACACAATGGGTGTGCAGGATCACATAGGCCCCCAGCAGAGAGCAGCCCACAGCCTCCACAGGCAGATGTCAATTCCAATGGCAACCTCCTCTCTTGCGAAAACCTTCTTCTGGCATTCAAATCCACTGCTAGCAGTACCCTATCCCACATTCCTAAAGCAGCTCGCCCATATGCAGCAGGGAAATTCACAGACCTTCTTAAGCAGGTGAATGGAGGTTCCACCAATTTAGAAGCCCGAGGCACCATTAAAGCATGGCGCAACCTGCTCCTGTTCGGCAAACTGCTAACCACTTCAGTCATCAAGGCGGTGCGCAACTACCCAAGAACAGATAATTGTGTCCCTCTGCCCCATCATCGCAGGAATCACAGAGGTAGATCCAAGAAAAATTCCACTGAAAACGAGAAAATTTGCGCACAGGTTAGCAAAAAAATAGAAGAAGGTAACACAGTGGGAGCAATCAGAATAATTACAAGTGACGACACTGTAGCTCTCAAAGATGAGACCACAGCTCAAGCACTAAGAGACAAGCATCCGACAAGGGACACCATAGCCATCAACAACAACCCTGAAGGAGACCCCATCACTGAACAATTAATTTTGCCAGAATCAGAAGTCTATAAGGCGATAGTTTAATTTCCAGCAGGATCTGCAGGAGGTTACACTGGAATTCGACCACAACATCTCTAAGAGATGGTAAATCCAGTACTCGGCGCATCTGCATCAATTCTTCTCACCGAATTAACAACTTTTGTCAACAACTGCCTGGCTGGGCGAATCCCAGAAGAAATTGAACCTTTCTTTTTTGGAGCCTCATTATGCGCTTTGAAGAAGGGAGAGGGAATCAGACCCATTACTGTTGGAACACCTTCGCCGTCTCGTTGCCAATGGAGCAGTAAGAAACATTCGCCTAGAAAAAAATAATAATAATAATAATAATAATAATAATAAATAATAATAATAATAATAATAATAATAATAATATCTTTATTTTTACATACTACTTGTTATGCTGAGCATTTCGGGCAAATTAGGTCAGTGTCAAGGATGCGACTCACACCAGTCGACTAACACCCAGATACCTATTTTACTGATGGGGAACATAGACAACAGGTGAAAGAAACACGCCCAATGTTTCTATCCTGGCTGGGAATCGAACCCAGGCCCTCGCGTGTGAAGCGAGAGCTTTAGCCACCAGGCCACCAGAGCCCCTTGAAGCTGCCAGTTTACTCCAGCCACACCAACTGGGCTTTGGGGTCTCTCAAGGCAGTGGAGCCGCATCTCATGCGGCAAGGGCCTACATCAGGGACCTACAGAAGACAAGGCCGTAGTCAAACTGACTTTAGAAATGTCTTTAATATGGTGAAGAGAGATGTGGTCTTGCCAGCCGTTCGGATCGGGTTTCCCCAGTTCTTCCTTTATTTCAGCTGGTTGCAAACCCTCAAATCTTTTGTTTGGAACATGAAATTCCCAATTTTTAG
>WNWK01022342.1:0-32711 GCA_009830355.1 Cherax destructor
GTATTAATTTAGTCATTCTACGCTGAATGTTTTCTAACGAATTTATGTCCATTCTGTAATATGGAGACCAAAACTGAGCTGCGTAATCTAGGTGAGGCCTTACTAATGATGTAAAAAGCTGTAATATAACCTCTGGACTTCTGTTGCTAACACTTCTTGATATAAATCCCAGTAATCTATTTGCCTTATTACGTACGCTTAGGCATTGCTGTCTTGGTTTAAGGTTGCTGCTTACCATCACCCCCAAGTCATAAGAACATAAGAACATAAGAAAGGAGGAACACTGCAGCAGGCCTGTTGGCCCATACTAGGCAGGTCCTTCACAATCCGTCCCACTAACAGAATATTTGCTCAACCCAATTTTCAATGCTACCAAAAATAAGCTTTGACAATTCTACCCACTCATGCGCGAGTCCCACTCAAATCCAACCCTCTCACTCATGAATTTATCCAACCTAAATTTAAAACTACCCAAGGTCCTACTTCAATAACCCTACTAGGCAGACTGTTCCACTCATCAACTACCCTATTTCCAAACCAATACTTTCCTATATCCTTTCTAAATCTAAACTTATCTAACTTGAATCCATTATTGCGGTTCTCTCTTGGAGAGATATCCTCAAGACCTTATTTATATCCCTTTGTTAATACCCATTTTCCACTTGTATACCTCGATCATGTCTCCCTCATTCTACGTCTTACAAGTGAATGTAATTTTAGGGTCTTCAATCTTTCTTCGTAAGGAAGATTTCTAATGCTATGTATTAATTTAGTCATTCTCGCTGAATGTTTTCTAACAATTTATGTCCATTCTGTAATATGGAGACCAGAACTGAGCTGCGTAATCTAGGTGAGGCCTTACTAATGATGTATAAAGCTGTAATATAACCTCTGGACTTCTGTTGCTAACACTTCTTGATATAAATCCCAGTAATCTATTTGCCTTATTACGTACGCTTAGGCATTGCTGTCTTGGTTTAAGGTTGCTGCTTACCATCACCCCAAGTCCTTCTCAATCTGTATGGCTAAGTTCTACGTTATTTAACTTATAAGTGCTTGGGTTATGGACACTCCCGAGCTTCAGAACCTTGCATTTATCTACATTGAACTGCATCTGCCACTTTTCTGACCACGAATTAAGTTTGTCTAAATCTTCCTGAAGTTCTATGACATCTATGTTTGAATCAATTATCCTACCTATCTTCGTGTCGTCGGCGAATTTGCTCATATCACTAGTAATTCCCTCATCAAGGTCATTGATATATATTATAAATAACAATGGGCCTAAGACTGATCCCTGTGGAACACCACTTGTTACAAGTCCCCATTCGGATTTAACCCCATTTATGCACACTCTCTGTTTCCTATTGGTGAGCCATGACTCGATCCATGACAGCACTTTTTCCCCAATGCCATGAGCTGCCACTTTCTTTAACAGTCTCTGGTGCGGTACTCTATCAAAGCCTTACTAAAGTCTAAATAAACAATATCGAATTCTTTATCGTGATCAACAGCTTCAAAAGCTTTACTGAAGAAGGTTAATAAATTAGATAGGCAGGAACGGCCCCTCGTGAATCCATGCTGGGTATCATTAATCAAATTATGGTTATCTAGATGGCTTCTAATAATATCAGCTATAATTGACTCTAGTAATTTGCCTACAATTGAGGTCAGACTTATTGGGCGGTAGTTTGACGGTAGTGACTTGTCCCCTGCTTTAAAAATAGGAATTACATTAGCCATCTTCCACATATCAGACACTACACCTGTTTGAAGAGATAAATTAAAAATGTTAGATATTGGTTCACAGAGTTCCATTTTGCATTCCTTAAGAACCCTTGCAAAAAGCTCATCAAAAGTCCTTCTCGCAATCTGTATAGCTAAGTTCTACGTTATTTAACTTATAAGTGCTTGGGTTATGGACACTCCCGAGCTTCAGAACCTTGCATTTATCTACATTGAACTGCATCTGCCACTTTTCTGACCACGAATTAAGTTTGTCTAAATCTTCCTGAAGTTCTATGACATCTATGTTTGAATCAATTATCCTACCTATCTTCGTGTCGTCGGCGAATTTGCTCAGTGGTGGACCTGACTTAACTCAGTGAAGACGTGTCTTGTGTGCTCTCTGTGAATCTGAACAAGATGTCCTCTCTTGAGCTACTCTACCAGCAGCTGAAGGAAGAACTGAGGGTAGCTAAGCTTGAGATACAGCGACTGACTGAGGAAAACAAGAGGATTCGTAGTAATCCTCCTGTTGAGAATCCTCAAGCCAAGAAAGGAACCTGGACAGTGGCCGGAATGCATGGGACAAAGTTAAAGATCAAGAGGATGGATGGAGAGGTAGAATTAACGAAGAACCAGAAACCTGTTGTGGAAACATCGAACCGATTCTCCGTGTTACCCGATGAATGTGAGTCGACTACAGGGAACATCACGAACGACACCAAGGAAGGTAAGAACATTGTTCTTGTTGGGGATAGTCAAATTAGGTATATGGATAGGGCCTTCTGCTTGAAAGAGAGAGTAGGAGACAGAGGGTTTGCTTTCCTGGGGCTGGGATGGAGGATATTGTTAGCCGTTTGGACGACATCATGAGAGGTAATGGGAGCAATCCTATTATCTGTCTCAGTGCTGGAGGCAACGATGTTGGCAGACGTAGGAGTGAGGACCTGACTAGCAGGTATAGGTCAGCAATAGACATAATTAGGAAGAAGGGTGGGAACCCTGTCATATGTGGTATTTTGCCAAGGAGAGGAGTTGGAGATGAATGGCTGTCCAGGGCAATTGGTGTCAATTGCTGGCTGGACAAACACTGTAAGGATAATGCAGTACCATTCATTTGCAACTGGGACCACTTCTATGGCCGAAATGACATGTATGCCAGGGATGGGGTTCACTTATCCAGGACAGGTGTGGATTTTCTTGCTAGCTCAGTTGAGGGTGTTGTTAGGACTTTAAACTAGGATTAGTTAGAGGTATGGGTTTAGAAATGGAAAATACTGAATGTCGAAATATAGATCTAGGCTTTGATATAAAAATTCTTAACAATAACAAGGACAGTAATATGTATAGTGGAAAAACAGAATGGAGCAGGAAGGGTAAAGAGAAGGAGGTCTTTAAAAGTGTATTATACAAATAGTCGTAGTGCTAGGAATAAGATGGACGATTTGAGATTAGTTGCAAGTGCAGGTAACATTGATGTATTTGCCATAACTGAGACGTGGTTCATACGAAAATAGGGACATGCCTGCTGAATGTCATATACAGGGTTTTAAATTGTTCCAAGTAGACAGAAGTTTCGGGAAGGGGTGGAGTGGCCCTGTATGTCCGAGATCGCTTGAACTGTTGCATAAAAAAGGGAATAAAGTCTGAAATAACACATACAGAGTCTGTCTGGATAGAATTTTCAGAGGGGCATGAAAAATTGATTTTAGGTGTGATATACCGTCCCCCAAACTTAGATAGGGACCAAGGGAGACTACTATGGGAGGAAATTGTTAAGGCCACAATGCACGATAACGTAGTTATTCTGGGTGACTTCAACTTTAGTCAAATTGATTGGAATTTTTGACTGGGAATTTAGAATCTAACGACTTCTTAGAAGTAGTTCAAGATTGTTTTTGAAGCAGTTTGTGACAGAACCTACAAGGGAAATAATCTGCTTGACTTAGTTCTGGCAAACAAGGAAACCCTTGTTAATAATTTAGAAATTACAGAGGAACTCGGCGCAAGCGACCACAAATCAATTACCTTTGGCATTGAATGGAAGTTTCATAGTAGGAATAACTCAGTAACGGTCCCAGATTTTCGCTTAGCAGATTACAATGGACTTAGAGAACACTTATCATCTGTGGACTGGGGTAATGAAGAGAGCTATCAATATGACAGTTTTCTGAGCACTATACATGCTGCCCAAAGAACATTTATCCCATATAAAGAAATTAGATCGAATAGAAATGACCCAAAATGGATGAATAATAGGCTCAAATATCTTTTAGGGCAGAAGAAAGGAATTTATAGGCGTATCAAAAGAGGTGAGGGTCATCTTATGAATCAGTATATTGACATTAAGAGGGACGTTAAAAGGGGATAAGAAAAGCTAAGCGGGACTACGAAATTAAAGTTGCTAGGGATTCGAAAACTAACCCAAAAGTTTTCCAGGTGTATAGAACAAAAGTTAGAGATAAGATAGGTCCCCTTAAAAATAATTGTGGGTATCTTACTGAAAAAGAGAATGAAATGTGCTCTATTTTTAATAATTATTTTCTCTCGGTTTCACTCAGGAAGACACTAATAATATCCCAAGAATTAGGTATTTTAGTGGGCCTGAAGAAGATAAATTATGTAGTATCACAGTCACTAGCGAAATGGTTATCAAACAGATAGACCGTTTGAAGCAAAATAATCGCCAGGCCCTGATGAGCTTTTTCAAGGGTTCTTAAGGAATGCAAAATTGAACTCTGTGAACCTTAACTAACATTTTTAACCTATCTCTTCAAACAGGTGTAGTGCCGGATACGTGGAAGATGGCTAATGTAATTCCTATTTTTAAAGCAGGGGACAAGTCGTTACCATCAAATTACCGCCCAATAAGTCTAACATCAATTGTAGGCAAATTACTAGAGTCGATTATAGCGGATAACATAAGAAGCCAACTCGATAGGCATAATTTGATTATGATACTCAGCATGGATTCACCAGGGCCGTTCCTGCCTAACTAATTTATTAACTTTTTCAGTAAGGCTTTTGAGGCAGTTGATAATGATAAAGAATTCGATATTGTTTATTTGGATTTTAGTAAGGCTTTTGATAGAGTACCACATCAGAGACTGTTAAAGAAAGTGGCTGCTCATGGCATTGGGGAAAAGTGTTGTCATGGATCGAGTCATGGCTCACCAATAGGAAGCAGAGGGTGTGCATAAATGGGGTTAAATCGGAGTGGGGATCTGTAACAAGTGGCGTTCCTCAGGGATCGGTTTTGGGCCCGTTGTTGTTTATAATATATATAAATGACCTTGACGAGGGAATTTCTAGTGATATGAGCAAATTCGCTGATGACACGAAGATAGGTAGGATAATCGATTCAGACGTAGATGTCAGTGAACTACAGGAGGATTTAGACAAACTCAATTCCTGGTCAGAAAAATGGCAGATGCAGTTCAATGTAGATAAATGCAAAGTTCTTAAGCTCGGGAGTGTCCATAACCCAAGCACTTATAAGTTAAATAACGTAGAACTTAGCCATACAGATTGCGAGAAGGACTTGGGGGTGATGGTAAGCAGCAACCTTAAACCAAGACAGCAATGCCTAAGCGTGCGAATAGCAAATAATTAGGGATTTATATCAAGAAGTGTTAGCAACAGAAGTCCAGAGGTTATATTACAGCTTTATACATCATTAGTAAGGCCTCACCTAGATTACGCAGCTCAGTTCTGGTCTCCATATTACAGAATGGACATAAATTCGTTAGAAAACATTCAGCGTAGAATGACTAAATTAATACATAGCATTAGAAATCTTCCTTACGAAGAAAGATTGAAGACCCTTAAATTACATTCACTTGTAAGACGTAGAATGAGGGAGACATGATCGAGGTATACAAGTGGAAAATGGGTATTAACAAAGGGGATATAAATAAGGTCTTGAGGGTATCTCTCCAAGAGAGAACCCGCAATAATGGATTCAAGTTAGATAAGTTTAGATTTAGAAAGGATATAGGAAAGTATTGGTTTGGAAATAGGGTAGTTGATGAGTGGAACAGTCTGCCTAGTAGGGTTATTGAAGCAAGGACCTTGGGTAGTTTTAAATTTAGGTTGATAAATTCATGAGTGAAAGGGGTTGGATTTGAGTGGGAATTGCACATGAGTAAATAAAATTATCAAAGCTTATTTCTTGGATAGCATTGAAAATTAGGTTGAACAAATATTCTGTTAGTGGGATGGAATGTGAAGGACCCGCCTAGAATGGGCCAACAGACCTGCTGCAGTGTTCCTCCTTTCTTATGTTCTTATGTTCTAAGACTGATCCCTGTGGAACACCACTTGTTACAAGTCCCCATTCGGATTTAACCCCATTTATGCACACACTGCTTCCTATTGGTGAGCCATGACTCGATCCATGACAGCACTTTTTCCCCAATGCCATGAGCTGCCACTTTCTTTAACAGTCTCTGGTGCGGTACTCTATCAAAAGCCTTACTAAAGTCTAAATAAACAATATCGAATTCTTTATCGTGATCAACAGCCTCAAAAGCTTTAGTGAAGAAGGTTAATAAATTAGATAGGCAGGAACGGCCCCTCGTGAATCCATGCTGAGTATCATTAATCAAATTATTGTTATCTAGATGGCTTCTAATAATTTTTTTTTTTTTTTATTAACACATTGGCCGATTCCCACCAAGGCAGGGTGGCCCGAAAAAGAAAAACTTTCATCATCATTCACTCCATCACTGTCTTGCCAGAAGGGTGCTTTACACTACAGTTATAAAACTGCAACATTAACACCCCTCCTTCAGAGTGCCGGCACTGTACTTCCCATCTCCAGAACTCAAGTCCGGCCTGCCGGTTTCCCTGAATCCCTTCATAAATGTTACTTTGCTCACACTCCAACAGCACGTCAAGTATTAAAAACCATATGCCTCCATTCACTCCTATCAAATACGCTCACACATGCTTGCTGGAAGTCCAAGCCCCTCGCACACAAAACTTCCTTTACCCCTCCCTCCAACCTTTCCTAGGCCGACCCCTACCCCGCCTTCCCTCCACTACAGATTTATACACTCTCGAAGTCACTCTGTCTCGTTCCATTCTCTCTACATGTCCAAACCACCTCAACAACCCCTCCTCAGCTCTCTGGACAATCGTTTTGGTAATCCCGCACCTCCTCCTAATTTCCAAACTCCGAATTCTCTGCATTATATTCACACCACACATTGACCTCAGACATGACATCTCCACTGCCTCCAGCCTTCTCCTCGTTGCAACATTCATCACCCATGCTTCACACCCATATAAGAGCGTTGGTATAACTATACTCTCATACATTCCCTCTTTACTTCCATGGACAAGGTTCTTTGTCTCCACAGACTCCGAAGTGCTCCACTCACCCTTTTCCCCTCATCAATTCTATGATTCACCTCATCCTTCATAGACCCATCCGCCGACATGTCCACTCCCAAATATCTGAATACATTCACCTCCTCCATACTCTCTCCCTCCAATCTGATATCCAATCTTTGTCACCTATTCTTTTGTTATCCTCATCACCTTACTCTTTCCTATATTCACTTTCAATTTTCTTCTTTTACACACCCTACCAAATTCATCCACCAACCTCTGCAACTTCTCTTCAGAATCTCCCAAAAGCACAGTGTCATCAGCAAAAAGCAACTGTGACAACTCCCACTTTGTATTTGCTTCTTTATCTTTTAGCCCAACACCTCTTGCCAAGACCCTCGCATTCACTTCTCTTACAACCCCATCTATAAATATATTGAACAACCACGGTGACATCACACATCCTTGTCTAAGGCCCACTTTTACTGGGAAATAGTCCCCTTCCCTCCTACACACCTAACCTGAGCCTCACTATCCTCATAAAAACTCTTCACTGCTTTCAGTAACCTTCCTCCTATTCCATACACCTGCAACATCTGCCACATTGCCCCCTATCTACCCTATCATACGCCTTTTCCAAATCCATAAATGCCACAAAAACATCTTTACCCTTATCCAAATACTGTTCACCTATATGTTTCACTGTAAACACTTGGTCTACACACCCCTACCTTTCCTAAAGCCCCTTGTTCATCTGCTATCCTGCTTTCTGTTTTACTCTTAATTCTTTCAATAATAACTCTACCATACACTTTACCAGGTACACTCAACAGACTTATTCCCTATAATTTTTGCACTCTCTTTTGTCCCCTTTGCCTTTATACAAAGGAACAATACACGCTCTCTGCCAATCCCTAGGTACCTTACCCTCTTCCATACATTTATTAAATAATAGCACCAACCACTCCAAAATTATATCCCCACCTGCTTTTAACATTTCTATCTTTATCCCATCAATCCCAGCTGCCTTACCCCTTTCATTCTACCCACTGCCTCACGAACTTCCCTACACCCACAACTGGCTCTTCCACACTCCTACAAGATGTTATTCCTCCTTGCCCTACACACGAAATTACAGCTTCCCTGTCTTCATCAACATTTAACAAATCCTCAAAATATTCTCTCCATCTTCCCGATACCTCTAACTCTCCATTTAATAACTCTCCTCTCCTATTTTTAACTGTCAAATCCATTTGTTCTCTAGGCTTCCTCAACTTATTAATCTCATTCCAAAACTTTTTCTTATTTTCAACAAAATTTGCTGATAACATCTCACCCACTCTCTCATCTGCTCTCTTTTTACATTGCTTCACCACTCTTTTAACCTCTCTTTTTCTCTCCATATACTCTTCCCTCCTTGCATCACTTCTACTTTGTAAAAACCTCTCATATGCTAACTTTTTCTCCCTTATTACTCTTTTTACATCATCATTCCACCAATCGCTCCTCTTCCCTCCCGCACCCACTCGCCTGTAACCACAAACTTCTGCTGAACACTCTAACACTACATTTTTAGATCTACCCCATACATTTTCGACCCCATTGCCTACACTCTCACTAGCCCATCTATCCTCCAATAGTTGTTTATATCTTACCCTAACTGCCTCCTCTTTTAGTTTATAAACCTTCACCTCTCTTTTACTTACTGATTCTATTTTCCTTGTATCCCATCTACCTTTTACTCCCACTGTAGCTATAACTAAAAAGTGATCTGATATATCTGTGGCCCCTCTATAAACATGTACATCCTGAAGTCTACTCAACAGTCTTTTATCTACCAATACATAGTCCAACAAACTACTGTCATTACGCCCTACATCATATCTTGTATACTTATTTATCCTCTTTTTCTTAAAATATGTATTACCTATAACTAAACCCCTTTCTAAACAAAGTTCAATCAAAGGGCTCCCATTATCATTTACACCTGGCACCCCAAACTTACCTACTACACCCTCTCTGGATGTTTCTCCCACTTTAGCATTTAGGTCCCCTACCACAATTACTCTCTCATTTGGTTCAAAAGTTCCTATACATTCGCTTAACATCTCCCAAAATCTCTCTCTCCTCTACACTCCTCTCTTCTCCAGGTGCATACACGCTTATTATGACCCACTTTTCGCATCCGACCCTTATTTTAATCCACATAATCCTTGAATTTACACATTCATATTCCCTCTTTTCCTTCCATAACTGATCCTTCAACATTATTGCTACCCCTTCCTTAGCTCTAACTCTCTCAGATACTCCTGACTTAATCCCATTTATTTCTCCCCACTGAAACTCGCCTACCCCCTTCAGCTTTGTTTCGCTTAGGGCCAGGACATCCAACTTCTTTTCATTCATAACATCGGCAATCATCTCTTTCTTATCATCCGCACTACATCCACGCACATTCAGACAACCCAGTTTTATAAAGTTTTTCTTCTTCTCGTTTTTAGTAGATTTGTACAGGAGAAAGGGTTACTAGCCCATTGCTACCGGCATCTTAGTCGCCTCATACGACACGCATGGCTTACGGAGGAAAGATTCTTTTCCACTTCCACTTCAGCTATAATTGACTCTAGTAATTTGCCTACAATTGAGGTCAGGCTTATTGGGCGGTAATTTGACGGTAGTGACTTGTCCCCTGCTTTAAAAATAGGAATTACATTAGCCATCTTCCACATATCAGACACTACACCTGTTTGAAGAGATAAATTAAAAATGTTAGATATTGGTTCACAGAGTTCCATTTTGCATTCCTTAAGAACCCTTGCAAAAAGCTCATCAGGACCCGGCGATTTATTTTGTTTCAGTCGGTCTAGTTGTTTCCTAACCATTTCGCTAGTGACTGTGATATTACATAATTTATCTTCTTCTGGGCCTCTGTAAAAATTAATTACTGGGATATTATTAAAGTCTTCCTGTGTGAAAACCGAGAGAAAATAATTATTAAAAATAGAGCACATATCATTCTCCTTGTCAGTAAGATGCCCAGAGTTATTTTTAAGGGGACCTATCTTATCCCTAACTTTTGTTCTATAAACTTGGAAAAAACTTTTTGGGTTAGTTTTTGAATCCCTAGCAACTTTAATTTCATAGTCCTGTTTAACCTTTCTTATTCCCTTTTTAACGTCCCTCTTAATGTCCATATACTGATTTATAAGATGACCCTCACCTCTTTTTATGCGCCTATAAATTCCTTTCTTCTGCCCTAAAAGATACTTTAGCCTATTATTCATCCATTTTGGGTCATTTCTACTTGATCTAATTTCTTTATACGGGATAAATGTTCTTTGGGCAGCCTGTAGAGTGTTAAGAAAACTGTCATATTGATACCTCTCTTCGTCACCCCAGTGCACAGTTGATAAGTGTTCTCTAAGTCCATTATAATCTGCTAAGCGAAAATCTGGGACCGTTACTGAATTATCCCTACTATCATACATCCGAGTTCCTCTGTAATTTCTAAATTATTAACAAGGGTTTCCTTGCTTGCCAGAACCAAGTCAAGTAGGTTATTTCCCCTTGTAGGTTCTGTTACAAACTGCTTCAAAAAGCAATCCTGAACTACTTCTAAAAAGTCGTTAGATTCTAAATTCCCTGTCAAGAAATTCCAATCAATCTGACTAAAGTTAAAGTCCCCTAGAATTACTACGTTATCGTGCCTTGTGGCCTTAAAATTTCCTCCCAAAGTAGTCTCCCTTGTTCCCTATCTAAGTTTGGAGGACGGTAAATCACGCCTAAAATCAATTTTTCACACCCCTCTGAAAATTCTATCCAGACAGACTCTGTATGTGTTAATTCAGACTTTATACCCGTTTTTATGCAACAATTTAAATGATCACGGACATAGAGTGCCAGCCCACCCCCCTTCCCGATACTTCTGTCTACTTGGAACAATTTAAAACCCTGAATGTGACATTCGGCAGGCAAGTCCCGATTTTTCATATTAAACCATGTCTCAGTTATTGCAAAAACATCAGTATTACCCGTACTTGCAACTAATCTCAACTCGTCCATCTTATTCCTAGCACTACGACTATTGGTGTAATATATATTTAAAGACCCTCCTTTCTCTTTACTCTTCCTGCTCATTTCTGTTTTTCCACTATACCTATTACTGTCCTTGTCATCTAGTGTCACTAGCTTTCCACTGTCCACCTTTTTCTGCCTATTACTAGTTCTCCTAGAACATATAATATTACTACACTGGGTCTTCACTGTTTTCCCTCCATAACCCATACCGCTAACTATTTCTAGTTTAAAGCCCTAACAGCTCCCTCCACTGCAGTTGCCAGTGCCCCCACCCCAGACCTGGATAAGTCTAATTTACCAACTCGTCGGTTCTCTGAACCATTCATCTACACACACCCTGTTAATTGGGGGTAGGTATGCAATATCTCACAAACTAAAGCCAATTTGAAAACACTACTGCCATGTTCTAATTCAGCAACTCCAAAATACCCTAAATACCTTCATATCTTTGGCAACGATTTTTTTAGTAACCAGTGTAATAAGTAAATAAATGTGATTTATATTATATAATACACACACACACTATTATTATTTTGTCATGTAACAGTGGTCAATGGGGTCTGATAAAGACCCACTGTGACCTATGTAATGAAGATTTTTTGTTTCGGTTTACCTCTCACAGGATGGGCACCGAGGTGCACAATAAACTAGCCGCTCAGGCGACACAAATGACGTGATTACATTATTCCACGGATCACCAGTCACCAGTGAAAATATGATAACAGGAAAAATGTAGGGGAAGGAAGAGGCAACCATCGTCATGGTGTGTGCAATAGGTTCCCCCACCCTTCCTCAGGGGATATTTCCTGATGCCGGTGAATGGCTCTGGATTCAAGGAATTGGACTTTACCTCCCGTTCTTTAGATCGGAGCTGATTGTCTCCCATTCCCAGGGGCGATCGCTCCTCCTCGGGGCCATACAGCGCAGAGGGGCTGGATTTGAGTGGGACTTGCACGAGAGTAAATGGAATTATCTAAGCTTATTGCTTGGGTAACATTGAAAATTGGGTTGCGCAAATATTCTGTTAGTGGATGGATTGTAAAGGGACGTGCCTAGTATGGGCCAAGAGGCCTACTGCAGTGTTCCTCTTTTCTTATGTTCTTAATATAATAATTATGTAAGTTTAATAATAGTTAAGTAATCACTTGATGTGTGGGAATGCTGGTGACTTCATACTTAGAATATCCTTTTTAATTTTCCTACTTTTCATGTGAAAGGAAATTTTCCTTCACGCAACTGACGGTTAATTGTTAGTAAATATTCCACATGGTTATATAAGGTTAAGTGGTGGTCACCTCTGCTCACAACTCCTTTCACCACCGAACATCAGTTATATTTTCAAGCACTCTACATTACACGAGATTGACTCGAGTCAAGTTTTTGTGAGTTCTCTAAGTCGTGCATCAAGGTGAAACTAGATTGTAAACATGAAGTACACTACGACTGTGGCCTTGGTGGTCTTGCTGTGTTTGGCAGTAGAGGTGACGAAAGCGATGAAGGTGGACCTCCCTCGAGTCATCATTGGAAACCCAAACAACGTAAGTATTAAGCTGGGGACTGGGAGGTAAGCAGATTCAATACAGGGAATGGAAAGCCGCTTCTGGTCCTCGAGTCGAGGGAACTTTATCAGCAACAAGGCTTCTACAGTAAAGACTTGACAAGTTACCAATGTTTTGAAAATGACAGTAATATTGTGTTGAGAGGTCAGTATAGTATTTAGTTGATGACTACTGAGTACAAATAGCAAGCACGTTTGTCTGGCGCTCAGCAGACTGAGGATCAAGCCTCCACTAGGTCTCGCGCTGAATGACCCACATGGGTTTAGCACTTAACATGAATTTAATAAAAAATGTGTTGAGCAGTAAGTGTAGGATTGTGTTGAGCCAATGCAGCACTCTTTGTGTCAGTGTAACACTGATGAGTCAGTGTGGCACTGTTGAGGTGTCAGTGTAGCACTGTGATGGGCCAGTATGGCACTGTTGAGGTGTCAGTGTAGCACTGTGATGGGTCAGTGTGGCACTGTTGAGGTGGCAGTGTAGCACTGTTGAGGTGTCAGTGTAGCACTGTGATGAGTCAGTGTGGCACTGTTGAGGTGTCAGTGTAGCACTGTGATGAGTCAGTGTGGCACTGTTGAGGTGGCAGTGTGGCACTGTTGAGGTGGCAGTGTTTGGCTGACAATGCAGCAGCAACATTTAAAAAAAAAAATCGTCTCTACACATTCCCTAATGACAAGTAAAGTGTCATATGACGTATTTGTAAATGTCATCTCAGGAATTCATCCTTTTATGGGTAGAATTTGCATTTTTAGGAGATTTTAGATTAGGTGCCTATAATTTATCCCATAATCTGTGTACCTGTGTGTGTGGGGGGGGGGACAGTTGGTGCATATTAATTTTAGCAGCATTTTAAAGGCTTTGGAAAGGAATAGATTTGACTTGTTTTATAATATTTGAGCTACAGACATCACGTGTGATTATTCAGGTGGAGGCTGACACCGTGGGAGCGCCCATCTCAGAGGAGGAGATCTCTAACACGAGATATAGTAAACTCCAGCGGAAGACGATTTTGAAGGATCCCATCGCTGAGTCAGGCTACTTCCAGGGAGATATTATGGTCGCTTCTGAGGCAGAACTCTCCCAGATTATCCAGGTACTCTTTTATTCATTTTTTCCTTGGCGTTCTTTTTTTTTTTTTTCCTTCAACTCTTTTTTTCCCTTATATTCGCTGTTCCCCCCCCCCCATCCTCCTCACTTTTTCTGCCTTTCTTCCTCATATCCCATTTCTCTCTATCCCTCTCTGTCTCCATAATGCTTGTTATTTATTCATAAGTTTGTATCGAAATAAAAACAAAAATGGTTCCACTGACAATAATAATACACAAAACTATTGTTATAAATTAAATATTAGCGCTTCTTTGTGATTATAATAATAATATAAATTAAATATTGTTATAAATTAAATAGTTATAAATTAAATACTATTATAAATTAGTTATAAATTAAATACGTACTGTTATAAATTAAATACGAGTTATCTTGAAGGGTGACCCAGAGCGTCAGCTCAGCGCCATCAGCAACTCCCAAAAGATGTGGGCCAACGCTGTTATCCCCTACGTTATCTCCGACGAATTTAGTACGTTGCTTTTCTGACGTATCTACCCTTCCTTGGAAAGGCTGTGTTTAATTTACGTTTAATCCATTCAAGAACTGTATGACCCTTGTGGGTTTAGAGCTTAGTTATGATGATGATAATAGTAATAATAATAATATAATAATAATAATCTAATAATAATAATATAATAAGTAAAACTAGTTCAGAAGACAGTTCAAAATTCTGTGAAAATATTTATATATTTTTTTTATAGAGCTTCGCTGTATGACCCCTGTGGTTTAGTGCTTCTTTTTTATTATAATAATAATAATTTATAGAACTTCTGATGTTGTTGTGTCATTAGTAATGACAAAATAAAGTTATGCTACTCATATTGGCACAATTCATACTGTGCTTTACTGCTTGTCTCAGGATTTTGGCCGGTGGGTCAATGTAGAGAACAGTTTTAGAAATGCTTTCATTCGTTAGATAAATTCAGTCGTCTACGACGAACATAAATTAGGTAAAACGTACAGTAGCTTCAAAAGTAGAATTTTTTTTTCCCCTCAAGTGTACTATTTATAAATCTATATTTTTTTCCTACGACAGCTTCCTCCGAACGTTCCATGATAGCCATGGCTTTTGGCGAATACCATAGCAGAACTTGTCTTCGCTTCGTGCCCAGGACTACCCACGTAGATTATGTACACATCCTCAAGGGTCAGGGGTACGTACTCTGATCGATCCTCTTTTACTTTTCCTTTTACTTAATAAAAATATAAAAAAGCCATTTTAGTAATGTGTGAGATCCTTTTCTTGATGGTATAAGAATTTTTTTTCTATATTTCTTTCATTAATTTCACATTCTTACTACTCTCACCTATTTACATCTCTGTAATCAGAATTTTATTCACCATTCTGTCGGCGCTTCGCCATCTCTCTGGACAGTAATTTTCTTACATCATTAGTAGACAGGCTGTTCTAAACCTGAGAACCTTTCCACAGTCGCCAGTCCTCTGATACACTCATTAATCTTAGAAACCTCTGGAGATCTACTCTCCCTCTCGTCATCCCCAGAATCTTTCTCAGTGACCATGTAAAAATAAAAAAAAAATAGATTGAAACTGTACAGGGCGAGAGAAACCATACCACGGGTGGGGTTCGAACCCGCGGTCACAGAGTCTTAAAACTCCAGACCGTCGCGTAAGCCACTGGGCCAGCTAGCTTCAATAAGATTAATCCAACTAGGTATATTTCTACACCATAGGAAGGTTTGTTTGCAATCGTGTCATTACGATTTCGTGAGTCATGTTGACGGCTTTGAGGGGGACTTGAGCTAGAGTTCGTCACGGCCATGCTAGCGGGAGATTCGTCTGTAAAAACTTGTATTTGTGGACACAGTGATGCCTATGCTAACCTTCCTATGGTGTAGAAATATACCTAGTTGGATGAATCTTATTGAAGCTACCTGGCCCAGTGGCTTACGCGACGGTCTGGAGTTTTGAGAGACTGTGACCGCGGGTTCGAATCCCACCCGTGGTATGGTTTGTTTGCAATAGTGTCATTACGATTTCGTGAGTCAGGGTGAGAGATCCAGGTAAATCTAAACGCACCTGTTGTCTCTGCTCACCTACCTGTAAATAAGTGCGTAGATGATGGTCAACTGATGTGCATCGCATCCTATGGGGAGCTTGTACAACACAAATAGAGCCAAACTCTGAAATGAGCTGAAATAGGATAATCCGTGAATTCATCTATGTAAAAAAAAACTGACTTGGTGTTTACATTGGTGATTTGCTCAGGTGTTCCAGCGCGGTGGGCAGGACAGGTGGCGTGCAGGTGGTATCACTCGGGCAAGGGTGTGTGCAGTTCGGTGTGATCCTTCACGAACTGATGCATACTGCTGGCTTCTGGCACGAGCAGTCCAGGAGCGACAGAGACCAGTACGTCATCATCAACTGGAACAAAATTATCACTGGTTTAGAATACAACTTCGAAAAGGTGGGTGATTGAGAGAGAGGAACAGGGAGGGGATAAGGTAGAGAGAGGGAGAAGAAAGTCAGGCCAAATAAAAAAATAAGTAAATACCTGTTTATGTAACTTAGCGTGAATATAACATTACCTTGATTGAAATCTCTAACTTTACGATCAAATTGTGGGACTTTAAAGCCTTATACACACGTCTGGTGGGCTTTATATATATCGTCAGGGAAAGATGTCTCCTGGTGAGGATCTTTATATCACACAATGGCTCTCACAGAAGTTAAACGAACGCTTGTTTGACTATGCTGGGAAGCGTGAGTCAGTCTGATAAACTTCAGATTCAGCATACCAAAACTACCTTAGAACCATAGTTCATCAAGTTCTAAAAATTTGTTCGCTTGATTTATATTTTCAGAATATTGAAACCATCTAACATATAAAAGATAATCACACAAGATGCTGTCCAATGTTTTTAATTGCAAATGTCTCCTCTTCTAATCTCGCAGAAGTCAAATACCGTCTCCAAGGACCTGGGTCTTACCTACGATTACGGTTCTGTTATGCACTACGGCGCCTTCGATTTCGCCAAGAGTTACTCATCCGCAACCATCGTGCCCAGGCAGGACGGGGTCAACATAGGTCAGCGCTCTGGCTTCTCTCAGGTCAGTTTCCACTCGTTGTTACCGTAAGTCACCGTGATCCAACTGTGTAACGATGTAATAAGGAAATTTTTAACATTTTCAAGAGTAATGACTTGACATTTGATGCGTACCTTATACACATATATCAGGCGGCATAAACCTTCTTCAAAAAATGTGAATTAGACAACAGTGGGCCTTCACAGTTCTGAATGTAAACAAGATCAGCTTCAGAAGATTTCGTATCACTCGATGACCAGTCGGAGCAGTTTTGTTCTTGCATGAGTGAAACCGAGGGAGCAGTCCCCAGCACGTCTCTCTCTCAGTTGTTTCTATAAAGTTATTGTTAGGTAAAAAAAAAAAAAAACATGCAATAATGCGACATTTTTACTGTTGCAACATATCGCTCTCTTGGAGCTTTGTCAAGCCAGCTTGACAAAGCTCCTGGAGAGCAAAACATTACCATAATAAAAATGTCGTATTAGTTCTACTTGTGTCCTTTTACCTAACATATTGTAGGTAATTCTACCACCATTATTACACTATAAACTTACAGTTGCAGTATTACTTCAAAGAAGTCATCTGTAAGGCTATTAGAACATAATATACGACAAACCAACAATATAAATAAGATACATGACCTTGCTAAGTGACCCTTGCATCACCTTTCTCTTACTCCCTGTCTCCCATGGTTTCTCCAGCTGGACGTGAAGGGCCTCAACTTACTTTACAAGTGCGGGTCTCCTCAACCCTCAACCCCTAAACCTCCATCTCCTGAAACCCCCACCCCAGAGCACTGCCAGGACCACAGCCAGTACTGTCCAGCCTGGGCCCTTGCCGGCTTCTGTACCACAAACTCCTACGTCAACCTCAACTGCAAGAAGACCTGCAGTCTGTGCGGTGAGTGTGAAAATATTAGTATGTGATACAATCAGCAACTGGAAAATAAATAGCAGGATTATAAGAAAAGATTAAAAAGTAATTAGGAAACTATGAAGGGAAATGAAATTCTTCTTCTTTTTCTTCTTCTGTTACTGCCTATAATACTAACCCGTCCATAAAATATAGCGTTCGGTTTCCCAATCATAAACGTGGGAATATTTCTGAAAGATCAAAATACGTAATATAAAAATCGGAAAGTTTATGATGAATTAAGTCTCCCTTTTAATCTAAGTTATCCTACACATTGGTGCACTTAACCACCGTTGACTAACTTACATTAACAGGAAGGTACAGCATAGTGGTGAGAAATTAACATATCCATGTTTTATGTTAATTTTGTTAGTACTGTAGTTGCCCCACAGTTAGCTTTTTAACACATCCTCTATTTTTACATTTACAGTTGTATTTATTTTAAGCTAGGTTAGGTTGAGGTAGGTTGGGCTGAGCTAGATCAGATCAGGTTAGGTTAGATTTGGCATGGTTTGGTTAGGTTTGGTTTGTGTTGGTATGGTTATGTTGGGTTAAGTTTGGTTAAATTAGGCTAATTTTGGTTTGGTTAGGTGACACTAACCTATAAAACGACTATTTAATCACAAATGAAATTAAAACGCCCACGATACGTCTGGCAACGAGGTGACACAGGATAAATACACCGAGAAGTGTACTTCTCTCAACACACCGTAAGGTGTATTTCTCTCAGGGTATACAGTATACACTGAGAGTTTACTTTAATCCCTATATAAGGGATTAAATATCCTTGTCTAGCGGTGAAAAGGTAACGTACAGCCTTAATGACCCTAGTGTGGCCCAAGGTGGCCCTAGGTGGCCCAACATAGCTACGAAACGTTAAAACACACTTACGATTGTCACTCGTTGTGTGGGGGGGAAGTCCAAGAGCAGCCACTACCCAGAATCTTGGCTCGCTGAAGTCAGTCGAGCATTCGTCGTGTACGGTAGAGAATCAGCCCGTTGTCGTCTTACGCTGGTCGCTGTGCTGAGCTCTGCCGAGTGTCACTATCCGAACTTTATATGTGTGTGATGGCGAGCTGGGCGAGGAACAGTCGTTATAATGCAGGAATCCGGGACTAAATAGCTCTAAGTAGAATAACGTTCAATTCTCAGTCAGTTTCAGCTCGCCTGTGATAATTTTTTAAGTTATTTAAGTTAGTCTCTGCTAGGTTCAGTTAGCTTCTGCTAGTTGCAATTAGCAACGCGATTATAATAATATAACAAAATAATATAATAATAATAATAATAATAATAATAATAATAATAGAGGTATAGAGACACTTCTGGGAAATGAAAACCTTGTATTAACAGAAGGATACACTGATAGGATGTGTACAATAAGAGTTGTGTATCTCTGTGTATATAACCTGAGAGTTGACTTTAATCCCTATTCTAGAGATTAAGGTATTCTTGACTACTGATAAGGTCTCCAATGCTGTAATATTGATAAGGTTTCCAATAGCTGAAATCACATATAGAAAGTTTTACTTTGATATATACTTATACAACGCTAATCATTGTTTCACAAACATTTATTCGCAATAATAATCCACCAATCATCGTGACTTATGTGTAAAAAAAAGCTCGCTAATTCGATTATTTTTTTCCTTCTCTCCGGCAGAAGCGAAAGTTTGCGCTGATCTGAATGTTAACTGCGCATACTGGGCGAGGGTTGGAGAGTGTGCGCGTGCTCAGGCCTACATGCACGACAACTGCGCCAAGGCCTGCCGTGTATGCTAGCCTTACTGATTACATCATAGCTCAGCCTTTTCAAAGCCTGAGCCTCCCTTCCCTTCATGTCCCCAGACGCCAGTTAGACAATCAGTGTCTTACTTATATATTAATAATTATTTTTAGCAGTCGTAAGCAAATGAAAAAGATTTTGTATTTATATGATAATTTATAGGAAAAATATCGTTTTACTTATATAAGCCTAAAATATTTTTAATGGTTAGGTATCCTATTAAAAATAAAATAATTAAATTGTTTTAATGTATTTCCTATACTGGTTATCTTACCTGTTGCTGGCAGTAACAGCCTCCACATTCGCACAATAAAAATCATGACAAGTAATCATGCATATAATTTGCCTATATTATTATTAAAGCTGTATAGATCTGTTATATAAGTAACAGTCTCCGATTTCTAGATTTACCAAATCATTCAGTAACATTGTTCATGTCTACTAAAATATCAGTGTAACATTACCAGTCCGACCAGCCGATCCTCAAGTCAAGCTGTCAGTGTGCATAAGGAAGGGTCGAACCCGTGTTATTTTAGCCCTCGTTAAAAAAAGTCAAAACACACGACGCTCTAACCACTGAGCTATCAATCCTACAAACATTATGTTCCCAGTAGCACTGGGCGTGTGTCATGATGCGAGGACATACGTGGTTGTAGATTTTGACTTCCTTCCCATGAGGTGGGCTAAAATAACACTGGTTCGATCCCCCTCCAGTCGCAGTTTGTCAACTGCTTAAAAATAAATCACTTAGCGGATATATATATATATAATATATATATATATATATATATATATATATATATATATATATATATATATATATATATATATATATATATATATATATATATATATATATTAGTATATAATATAATGACGGTAATTACTCTAGCTTTATTGTACTTATGTATAGTTCGGTGTATATTTTTACAGTTGGGTATAGTCGTGTAGTTGTTTCATAACTATACAAAGTTCAGTGTATGTTACTGTACCTGTCATTCTCACACGCATTTGTGTATACATAAAGGTGTATTCTTAATTGCCTCTGTATTGTGGCTAGTATATACATCTTTTGACAGAGGTGACTTATTACAGAGGAAAATGCAGTCGACTTATCTTTAAGAGGATCGTGTTTGATCTAAGAAGAGGAAGGTAGTTTCAATTTCTTGGATCAAGAGCTCTTACTAGCATCTAGGTACCTCCCTCGAAGGGTTGAGAGGTATGAGAACTGCCAAGTCCGATCACATATAATGCCAGGATATGACATAATGAGAACATCCTCTGTGTGTGTGTGTTGGGTGAAACACACACACACACACACACCACACACACACACCACACAACAGGAAAAGCGTCCCTCAACAAGTGCCATTGACAACTGGTAACTACTAGTATTCCTACTGCTACACATACGAGTATAAATCTGCTCATGTGGCTACTAGTAGGTAAAAGCACAAAGGTATGTAACAAAACTAGTCTTAGAGTTAAGAGTGGACATATACCACTGAATCTCATACTGCGGTATGCATGGTGTGGCTGTCTTTATTATACACGGTGTGGCCAGCTGGCAATCTTTTTTACACAAGGTGCGGCTGACTAGATATCTGCGTAGATAGGCTTGGTACCTCCCTTAAGCTGTGGTGTGTTCGCCTATCTACACCTCTTAAGTACTGTGTGTCTGGCTGGTTATCTTGCTATCAGCGTTAAGCAGATGATATGAGGAGATAAGTGAGACGAATTCGGGGAGCCGGAGCGTGAGTGGGGTAGAGCAGCGCTCAATCATGTGTACCCAGTCATTCCTACCCACCCTAGGTGGCAGGTGTTGGTGTCTGTCTCCTGTGCTGCTGCTTTGTTAAGTCCTGTGCTGTACTTCTGGATCTTGTGCTGTTCTTCTGGCTTCTTTGCTGTCTTGGTAAGTCCTTGGCTGTTTTGCTGTTCATCTTACACGTTCTTCTGTTCCCACATGTCCTCCTGTTCCTCCTGAGCCCTGTTTCTCTAACAGGCTTTTATGTTCTAATTACGCATATTTCGGTTCCTTCTGTTCCTCCTACAAATCCTGTTATTCCTGCATGTTTTCCTGCTTCTACAGGACCTTCTGTTTCTCCTGCAGGCGTTCCTGTAGCGTCACCACCAGGAGACGTGACATTACACCAGGATAGAGGCTCCTGTCTTCACTATGGATGAGATCCTTATTCTCCAGATGGGAGGTGAGTGGATGAGGGAGGCAGGTTATGTGGGAGGGAGGTAGGTTATGTGGGAGGGAGGCAGGTTATGTGGGAGGGAGGCAGGTTATGTGGGAGGGAGGTAGGTTATGTAGGAGGGAGGCAGGTTATGTGGGAGGGAGGCAGGTTATGTGGGAGGGAGGCAGGTTATGTAGGAGGGAGGCAGGTTATGTAGAAGGGAGGCAGGTTATGTAGGAGGGAGGCAGGTTATGTAGGAGGGAGGCAGGTTATGTGGGATGGAGGTAGGTTAAGTAGTGAAAGATTAAGCAGTGACAGAGGAAGGTTTAGTAAAAGAGGAAGATTAAGTGGTGAGAGAGGAAGGTCAAGTAGTGAGGTTGACAGGTTAAGTGGTAGCAGAGGCAGCCCACGTGGTGTGGAAGACACAGTAAGTGATAGTTGAGGGTGAGAGAACAATTGACGTAAATTGATGTGTGTGTACTCACCTAGTTGTACTCACCTAGTTGTGGTTGCAGGGGTCGAGACATAGCTCCTGGCCCCGCCTCTTCACTGGCCGCTACTGGGTCACTCTCCCTGCGCCATGTGCTTTATCATACCTCTTCTTAAAGCTATGAATGGAACCTGCCTCCACTACATCACTTCCCGACCACTCTGTGACTGAAGAAATACTTCCTAACATCCCTGTGATTCATCTGAGTCTTCAACTTCCAACTGTGTCCCCTTGTTGCTGTGTCCCATCTTTGGAACATTCTGTCTCTGTCCACCTTGTCAATTCCTCTCAGTATCTTATATGTCGTTATCATGTCCCCCCTATCTCTCCTGTCCTCCAGTGTCGTCAGGTCGATTTCCCTTAACCTCTCCTCGTAGGACATACTCCTTAGCTCCGGGACTAGTCTTGTGTGTGTGTGTGTGTGTGTGTGTGTGCGCGCGTGTGTGTGCGAGTATATTCACCTTTACGTACTCGCCTACATGTGGTTGTAGGGTCGAATCGCAGCTCCTGGCGCCTACTCTTCGCTGGTCGCTATTAGGTTCACTCCCGGATCTAAGAACCTTATTGTACCTCTTCTTAAAACTATGTATGGATTCTGCCTTTGCTTCATCACTCTCCAGACTGTTCTACTTCTTGCCAACTCTAAGCCAAAAGAAATACTTCTTAACATCCCAGTGACTCAGATATCTGAGTTTTCAATTTCCAGTTGTGTCCCCTTAATCCTGTAACCCATCCCTGAAACATTCTGTCCCTATCCACCTTGTCAATTCCACTCAGTATTTTATACATCGTTATCATGTTTCCCCTATCCCTCCTGTCCTCCAGTGTCATCAGGCTCAGTTCCTTTAACTTCTCCTCGTAGGACATTCCCCTTAGCTCAGGGACTAGTCTTATTGAAAAAAATTGCACTTTTTCTAATTTCTTGACGTGTTTGACCAGATGTGGGTTCCAAACAGTGGTGTGTGTACTCACCTAGTTGTGGTTGCAGGGGTCGATTCACAGCTCCTGGCTCCGCCTCTTCACTGGCCGCTACTCGGTCACTCTACCCGCTCCATGAGCTTTATCATACCTCTCCTTAAAGCTATGTAAGGATCCTGCCTCCACTACATCACTTCCCAGACTATTCCACTTCCTGACAACTTTGTGACTGAAGAAATACTTCCTAACATCTCTGTGGTTAATCTGAGTCTTCAACTTCCAACTGTGACACCTTATTGCTATGTTCCACCTTTGGAACATTCTGTCTCTGTCCACCTTGTCGATTCCTCTCAGTATTTTATATGTCGTTATCATATCCCCTTAACCTCTCCTCGTAGGACATACCCCTTAGCTCCGGTGTGTGTGTGTGTGTGTGTGTGTGTGTGTGCGCGTGTGTGTGCGCGCGCGCTCCATGGACAAGAAGCTAAATACAGAACAAATTTCTTTATATATATATATATATATATATATATATATATATATATATATATATATATATATATATATATATATATATATATATATATATAGTAGGTAGTAGGTTGGTAGACAGCAACCACCCAGGAGGTACTACCATCCTGCCAGGTGACTGTGAAACAGAAACCTGAAACTGTTTTACATGATGGTAGGATTGCTGGTGTCTTTTTTCTGTCTCATAAACATGCAAGATTTCAGGTACGTCTTGCTACTTCTACTTACACTTAGGTCACACTACGCAAACATGTACACGTTTATGTATACACACTCATCTGAGTTTTCTTTGATTTTATCTTAATAGTTCTTGTTCTTATTGCTTTTCCCTTTCATATCCATGGGGAAGTGGAATAAGAATCTTTCCTCCGTAAGCCATGCGTGTTGTAAAAGTCAACTAAAATGCCGGGAACAATGGGCTAGTAACCCCTTTTCCTGTATAGCTTACTAAAAAGAAGAGGAAGAAAACCGTCAAAGTGGGATGTTTGAATGTGCGTGGATGTTGTGCGAATGATAAGAAAGAGATGATTGTAGATGTTATGAATGAAAAGAAGCTGGATGTCCTGGCTTTAAGTGAGACAAAGCTGAAGGGGGTAGGAGAGTTTCAGTGGGGAGAAATAAATGGGATTAGATCAGGGATTTCAAATAGAGTTAGAGCTAAACAAGGAGTGGCAATAATGTTGAATAATCAGTTATGGCAGGTAAAGAAGGAATATAAATGTATAAATTCAAGGATTATGTGGAGTAAAATAAAGGTTGGATGTGAAAAGTGGGTTATAGTAAGTGTTTATGCACCTGGAGAAGAGAGAAGTGTAGAGGAGAGAGAGAGATTTTGGGAAATGTTGAGTGAGTGTATGGGGAGTTTTGAACCAAGTGAGAGAGTAATTGTGGTTGGGGATCTTAATGCTAAAGTGGGTAAAAATGTTGTGGATGGAGTAGTAGGTAAATTTGGGGTGCCAGGGGTAAATGTAAATGGGGAACCATTAATTGAGCTATGTGTAGAAAGAGGTTTGGTAATAAGTAATACATATTTTATGAAAAAGAGGATAAATAAATATACAAGGTATGATATAGCACGTAAGGAAAGTAGTTTGTTGGATTATGTATTGGTGGATAAAAGGTTGATGAGTAGGCTTCAGGATGTACATGTTTATAGAGGGGCAACGGATATATCAGATCATTATTTGGTTGTAGCTACAGTTAGAGTAAAAGGTAGATGGGACAAAAAGAAAATGGCAACAGCAAGTAAGAGAGGTAAAAGTGTATAAACTAAGGGAGGAGGAAGTTAGGGTGAGATATAAGCAACTATTGGCAGAAAGGTGGGCTAGTGCAAGTAGGAGTAGTGGGGGGGTTGAAGAGAGTTGGGATAGTTTTAAAAATGCAATATTAGAATGTGGGGCAGAAGTTTGTGGCTATAGGAGGGTGGGTGCAGGAGGAAAGAGGAGTGAGTGGTGGAATGAAGAAGTAAAGGGTGTGATAAAAGAGAAAAAGGTAGCTTATGAGAGGTTTTACAAAACAGAAGTGTTAATAGAAGAGCAGAGTATATGGAGAGTAAAAGAAAGGTGAAGAGAGTGGTGAGAGAGTGCAAAAGAAGAGCGGATGAAAGAATGGGAGAGGCTCTGTCAAGAAATTTTGCTGAAAACAAAAAAAAAATTTGGAGTGAGATAAACAAGGTAAGAAAGCCTAGAGAACGAATGGATTTGTCAGTTAAAAACAGAGTAGGGAGTTAGTAGATGGGGAGCTGGAGGTATTGGGTAGATGGGGAATATTTTGAGGAACTTTTAAATGTCGATGAAAAAGGGAGGCGGTAATTTCATGTACTTTCCAGGGAGGTACAACATCGTTTAGGAGTGAAGAAGAGCAGGATGTGAGTGTGGGGAGGTGCGTGAGGCATTACGTAGAATGAAAGGGGTAAAGCAGCTGGAATTGACGGAATCATGACAGAAATGTTAAAAGCAGGGGGATATAGTGCTGAAGTGGTTGGTATTTTTGTTTAATAAATGTATGAAAGAGGGGAAGGTACCTAGGGATTGGCAGAGAGCATGTATAGTTCCTTTATATAAAGGGAAGGGGGATAAAAGAGAGTGTAAAAATTATAGGGGAATAAGTTTACTGAGTATACCAGGTAAAGTGTATGGCAGGGTTATTATTGAAATAATTAGAGGTAAGACAGAGAGTAGGATTGCAGATGAGCAAGGAGGCTTTAGAGTGGGTAGGGGATGTGAGATCAAGTGTTTACAGTGAAGCATATATGTGAACAGTATTTAGATAAAGGTAGAGAAGTTTTTATTGCATTTATGGATTTAGAAAAGGCATATGATAGAGTGGATAGGGGAGCAATGTGGCAAATGTTGAAGTGTATGGAATAGGTAGTAAGTTACTGAAGGCTGTAAAGAGTTTTTATGAGGATAGTGAGGCTCAGGTTAGGGTGTGTAGGAGAGAGGGAGATTACTTCCGGTAAAAGTAGGTCTTAGACAGGGATGTGTAATGTCACCATGGTTGTTTAATATATTTATAGATGGGGTTGTAAAAGAAGTAAATGCTAGGGTGTTGGGGAGAGGGGTGGGATTAAATTATGGAGAATTAAATGCAAATGGGAGTTGACACAGTTACTTTTTGCTGATGATACTGTGCTTATGGGAGATTCTAAAGAAAAGTTGCAAAGGTTAGTGGACGAGTTTGGGAGAGTGTGTAAAGGTAGAAAGTTAAAAGTGAACATAGATAAGAGTAAGGTGATGAGGGTATCAAACGATTTAAATAAAGAAAAATTGGATATCACATTGGAGAGAGGATTATGGAAGAAGTAAATGTTTTCAGATATTTGGGAGTTGACGTGTCAGCGGATGGGTTTATGAAGGATGAGGTTAACCATAGAATTGATGAAGGAAAAAGGTGAGTGGTGCATTGAGGTATCTGTGGAGACAAAAACGTTATCCATGGAGGCAAAGAAGGGAATGTACGAAAGTATAGTGGTACCAACACTCTTATATGGGTGTGAAGCATGGGTTGCAAATGCTGCAGCGAGGAGGAGGCTGGAGGCAGTGGAGATGTCCTGTCTAAGGGCAATGTGTGGTGTAAATATTATGCAGAAAATTCGGAATGTGGAAATTAGGAGAAGGTGTGGAGTTACTAAAAGTATTTGTCAGAGGGCTGAAGAGGAGTTGTTGAGGTGGTTTGGTCATTTAGAGAGAATGGATCAAAGTAGAATGACTTGGAGAGCGTATAAATCTGTAGGGGAAGGAAGGCGGGGTAGGGGTCGTCCTAGAAAAGGTTGGAGGGAAGGGGTAAAGGAGGTTTTGTGGGCGAGGGGCTTGGACTTCCAGCAAGCATGTGTGAGCGTGTTAGATAGGAGTGAATGGAGACGAATGGTTTTTGGGACATGACGATCTGTTGGAGTGTGAGTAGGGTAACATTTTGTGAAGGAATTCAGGGAAACCAGTTAATTGATTTAATTGGACTTGAGTCCTGGAAATGGGAAGTACAATGCCTGCACTTTAAAGGAGGGGTCTGAGATAGTGACAGCTGGGAGGGACTTTTCTCAGCTGTCGTATTTGAGCTCCTCTGCAAAGACAGTGATTATGTATGAGTGTGGTGAAAGTGTTGAATGATGATGAATGTATTTTCTTTTTGGGGATTTTCTTTCTTTTTGGGTCACCTTGCCTCGGTGGGAGACGGCCGACTTGTTAAAAAAAAAAAAAAAAAAAAAAAAAAAAAAAATATATATATATATATATATATATATATATATATATATATATATATATATATATATATATATATATATATATATATATATATTTATATATATTGTATATGTGAGCCGCTCGTTTTCAGGAACCATCGACAAGGACTATCCGAAGACCAAAGGTGGCTTCTACTTTTAGGTGGGAGAGCCAGCTGTGAGGCGGGTACTGGCGAGGCTCCGGCCAGCCAGATCCGTCATCACAACGATGACACCGTCTGCAGGAAAGACAGTCAGGACGTCACCGACGATGACAGGTGATTTGCCTATTTGTGATTTTCTAATTGTGTTTGTCATTCTGTGATTTCCTATTCGTGATTTCGTGTTTTGTATCAAGAAGAGCAAAGGTACGCTAGTGGTGTCGCATCTTTAGCGTTTAATGTACCATTGTAGGTTGACAAGTGTTGTAAGTGCATATGAAGGTTATTGGTGATTGTGTTTTCATGTATTGAAGAGGTAGCTGTCGTGTTGTGGGACGCAGGGCACACACACATGTACACATACATTATATTATCTATGTATATATGTATATTTCAGAGAAGCATTGGTGGAGAGAGTGAGTAATGCTGGACAGTGTAAAATAGTGGTGACACACGGTACTGACACTCTCCTACAGACCTCCACCTACCTGGCCAACAGTCTCCGTCAGCGAGGTGTCAACACCAAGACAGTGGTCTTCACAGGAGCCCACACACCGGAGAAATTCAGGTGAGTACCAGAGATCTTAAAAACTAGTATATGATTGTTACGAAGTTACGGGGACCCAGGGGGTAAAATACTGGTCTAGGGGTAAATTAAAAATTAAGAATAAACCACCCTAAGGCCACACATTATTAAGATCATAAAAAAAAACTTAAAAGGTGGTCAACGTTTGTTTACTAATCTCTAAGGTTTGATCTTTAAAGAAGGTCAATTAAGCTGTCTTATAGAAAAATAAACATACAAAACAGCATATACAACACAAACCCGCCTTCAACACATATCCAAAAAATATAAGACATTAGTACACTGTTACTAGGTGATTAAAGCTAGGCTATAGGAAAATTTAACATTATTAATGACGCCAGTGAACGACACTTCCCTTCTGCCTTCCAGCCGTCTGGTAAATACACTAATATTTCTGTATCACCACCACACTCACAGGCCCCGTTCAAACTTACCAGGGCCCACATAAGCGCAAAACAAAACCCAAATACAACCTACGGCCTGAGCATTATAACAAAAAACACTCACTTACACTTATCTGCTACACTTATATTTATCTGATTACAAGAAATCACTTTCCTCTCTTTTTTTCTTTATCTCCAATCATCAGGTACTTTTTTGTTTTGTTCTTTAACTGGTTTATACTAATCTGGACACCGGTTGTTAGTAATTTTACTTCTATGGTTGAATTTCAGTTTATGTGAAGAATTTCCAACTATTGTAGTTCATCCTGGATTATGCGTTCTTACGAACGCGGGTCTAAGAGTGACATAGACGCTTTTGATAGTATGCTGCTTGTGGTTAGTTACCATTTTTGTCCTAGGCACATGTCGATTAGACACTAGGCCTGTTGTATGTATGTGTGTGTGTAACGAAACACTTCGAAATGTTTCGGCCCCGCCGGGAATTGAACCCGGGCCCTCCGTGCGTGAAGCAAGAGCGCTAGCCACCATGCCATCGGGTTCCTTGACTTCCCTTGGGTGTCATTTCCCCGGATGTCACTTCTCCTGGGTGTCATTTCCCTGGTTTCAATATCCCGGTGTCACCCCCCAGGGTGTTACTCTTACCCCACTCTGCATAGTATTGTGTGATTACAGCAGTTCTCGCTCCCGCGACTGTCATCTTTTTATTCACGTTTTTTTCCTAATTCTGCATACCATGAAAGATTTCTGCCAGTTTGCCATCCTGTCGCATCTCTAGTTACCATCCCTCCGGGATTAATCCTAATAGCTGCTGCTTCTTCTTCTTCTTCTTCTTCTTCTTCTTCTTTTCTTCTTCTTCTTCTTCTTCTTCTTCTTCTTCTTTTCTTCTTCTTCTTCTTCTTCTTCTTCTTCTTCTTCTTCTTCCAAATGGCAGCGAAATAGAAAATAATTAAGTTATACCTTTCAGAAACCATTTTTTTTTTTTGTAACAAAGAAAATGCTACCTTTCATGGCTAACTTCAGAATATTTTCAGTATTATATGCCCTTAACTTGGCTTGAATTTGTTCAGAGTCCATTTTTTTCCGAATAAGGTTTGCCTAGTTTAAAATGCAAGATCATGTTTATCTCAAACTATGTGAATTTTAAATGTCTCTGACAGATACACTGTCGTATATTATTACTATAATGGATAAATAATGTCAATTTTTTTTTGTCTTGTGTTGCAGTTTGGCGAGCTTATGCTTCCTTTTGTGTGCATTCTGTTGTGGTTGGGGTTTGCTATATCACCACATAATTAAGGGCCCCTGTTTGCTTATAGCAGACATCGCTTATGACAAACTCTACAGAAATTAAACCCTCAGGGAAGGTTCCTTCACGCTGGTGAGGGGCTCTTGTTCTAGGGAATTGGATTTATGCTCCAGTTCCCTGAATTTAGCCTGAATACCTTCCATCTCCCCTCCCCCCACAAGCGCTGTATAATCCCTACGGGTTTAGCGCTCCCCCATGATTATATAATAATAATGCAGAAATTAAAAATAACACTCTGTAACAACAACAGCAAAATGTAGCATTAAGGAGGTTTACTTGACATATGGACAAGTGTACCTACCCCCACTGCTCTTAGTTTACATAGCTCGGTTGGTAGCGCACTTAGCTCACACATTGAGTGTCCGTAGTTCGATCTCCGGTACGGGTGGAAACACTGGGAATGTTTCCTTAAGACACCTACTGTCCCTGTTCACCTAGCAGTAGGAAGGTGCCTGGGTGATAGCTGACTGGTGAGGGTCGCATCCTGGGGACAAATTTATGCTCTGCATAACCTGGGGCTTTCTTCACAGGATGTCAGCTATGGTCTGTATAAGTTGTACCAGGTACTTGTAGAAATAAAGATTATTATTGTTATTATTAATAGCAGTATGATAGGTACCGGTGTTTATGGACTTGTGGGTAGCATCCTCTCGGAATGATCATATGTTTGGATGAGAGAAGATTGATAAAGACTTTAATAGATTAATAAGAGTTTCATTAATCCTCAAGCATAACTGGGGATCATTAATCCTCAAGCATAACTGGGGATCATTAATCCTCAAGCATAACTGGATCATTATTCCTCAAGCATAACTAGGATCACCAATAAAGTCAAGCAAGGTGGCTTATTTCCATTGGGGTTTTTGTGTTATGTAGCAAGACGCTTTTGTTTTACCTAGGCATGAATAAATGCCGTCTTGTTTTCTGCTCTTAATGATAAAAACGTAAATCAACACAGAAATTAACACGTTCGATAATAAACCAGTAATGAATATTTTAGCAATAGAAGAAGTAACTATCGCCTTCCGCCGCTTCATTCATTAGGCATTATTGAGGATATTCTTAAATTCTTTTATACTTAGACAAGCTGTGACGTGATCAGGTGGGCCATTCCACTCCGTTATTAGAAGGTTCATGAGTCTTGGCCACCTACTGTATTACAAAATAGTGTTTACTTTCCCAAGTGCCATACTGCCATTGCCGAATTTTGCAGAAAGATGTTCTGTACACTAGTTTACAGCAATTTTGCATACATTGTTCATGAAATCGTAATAACACGACTGCAAACAAACCACGGAACGGGTGGGGTTTGAACCCCACTGGCCTGAAGTTTTGGGACTCACTCACTATGGGTTCAACTCCCCACCCGTTCCGTGGTTTCCTGGAGCCAGGTCCAGGGTGGGTCTCACATGACGTTGTGTAGAAGGTAGACATGGATACTTGAGCAGGTAGACACCGAGCCTTTTTAACCTTAAGACTTCTCAAGGAGGTTTCCTGGTGAGGGGCTCTTGATCTAAGGAACTGACCTGTGCTTCAATTCCTTTAATAGAGTCTGAGTGCCTCCCATTTCCCCCCTGGTGCTATATGACCGTATCTACGGGTTTAGTGCTCCTCATGAATGTAATAATAATAATAATAATAATAATAATAATAATAATAATAATAATCTAACCTTAGAAGATAGTAACCCAAGACTGTTCAAGTAAGCCTGGCAGAGTGACTTTTTGTTGTTGTTGTTGGGGCTCAGAGCCCAAATAAGAGATTAGGACGACCAGTTATGACCCCAGTTACAGATTAGGGCGACCAGTTATGGCCCCAGTAACAGATTAGGGCGACCAGTTATGGCCCCAGTAACAGATTAGGGCGACCAGTTATGACCCCAGTTACAGATTAGGGCGACCAGTTATGGCCCCAGTAACAGATTAGGGCGACCAGTTATGGCCCCAGTAACAGATTAGGGCGACCAGTTATGGCCCCAGTAACAGATTAGGGCGACCAGTTATACCCCGTAACAGATTAGGACGACCAGTTATGGCCCCAGTAACAGATTAGGACGACCAGTTATGGCCCCAGTAACAGATTAGGACGACCAGTTATGACCCCAGTAACAGATTAGGACGACCAGTTATGGCCCCAGTAACAGATTAGGGCGACCAGTTATGGCCCCAGTAACAGATTAGGACGACCAGTTATGACCCCAGTAACAGATTAGGACGACCAGTTATGGCCCCAGTAACAGATTAGGACGACCAGTTATGCCCCCAGTAACAGATTAGGGCGACCAGTTATGGAACCAGTAATAGATTAGGGCGACAAGTTAAGGCAACCAATAACAGATTACTAACTGCTAGGCACCAATTTACTGGTAAGTGGACGTGAACAACAGGTGTTAGGAAGCCTACTCCTACCTATGTTTTGTTCCACCAGCTTTTCAAAGTGAGTTTAAACTGAAATTTACTGGGATGGACTTAAGATATAAATCCAGATGTACTCCTGTCAACCCCTTTTGGGGACCTAGTTCCTCGGACATTGTGTATCCATATGTTTCGCTACCACCCACAGGATGGATATAGGGTGACAATAAACTAGCCACTTCGATGGCAAAAGTCACTAGTATGCCACGACACTGCTTAATCATCGTATTTATTAAAATTTAATTTTAAATTTTAGTGGTCTAATCTCTTTACAGTTCTAATTCATATATTTTTTTGGATGCCATCAGAGACAGGACGCCGACTTCAACATTGGGGTGGCCCGGCGGCGTACAGGCGCCGCTCCCGGCGTCTGGGTGGCCATGAACGGTATCCTCCTTCAGTGGGATCGTGTGGAACGGGACGATACCGGCCAATTCGTTCCTCGACGCCGACAACTT
>WNWK01022343.1:0-32710 GCA_009830355.1 Cherax destructor
AATGGAAGGGGGTTACCCTTCCAAACCCGCATACTACTCCATTTTTTCCCCCCCTCCCCCTCCCACATCAACAACCTTTAATAAATGTAAGTGACATGTTATTGTACAATATTTACATTTTATTTATTTATTTTTCTTTAAAATTTGGGTTTTTTTTAATGAAAAAAATTCAAAAAAAATTTTTTTAACTATTTTTTGGGAAATCTTGGAGGATTAAATTTTTTTCCCCTTATTTCAGGGGGGAAAAATTTTTTGGGTTTAAAGATTGTTTCAGTTAAAAATCCCCCCTTTTTATGGATTAATTGTTAAAAAGGTATGACTGGAAAATGGACCCCCGGGTTTCGGGCCCAAAAATTTTTCCGAATGCTGTTCGAGGGGTCGTTGGAACAATTTGTTCCCCTAAGGAAAAATGAAAAATTTGATTATGTTTCAGCCCCCCC
Source organism: Cherax destructor (assembly GCA_009830355.1). Lineage (NCBI taxonomy): Eukaryota > Metazoa > Arthropoda > Malacostraca > Decapoda > Parastacidae > Cherax > Cherax destructor. The sequence goes on from WNWK01022343.1 coordinate 441, forward strand.
AAAAAAAACACAAAAAGCTTTAAAAAAAAAACTTACATAATTGTTGAGTTGGGAGCAGTACGATAAACGGGGTTACTGTAATTTATTTGATTTTTTTGATCTGATTTAAAAAATTGATTAAAAAAATAATAAATTGATTATGTTATCTTTTTTTAAAATTTAAGCCAAAAATTTTAAAACATTATGCTTCATAATTGTAAAACTTTATGCTTAAAATTGTTAAGTTCAAATTTTTTTCAAATTTTTTGTTTAAAAACTAATTTTTTATAAAGGGGGACCCTTTGGCGGTCTATTATCGGGCCCGCCAAAAATTTCGTTTTTTTGGGGGTTTTTCCCCCCTTATGGGGCCCGTCCCCGCCCCCGTCCCCCCCGGCTTTGCGCCCCCGTGCAGGCCGTAGCCAGTCTGGTTTTTTAGGTAATAGTGATTTAAACATTTTATCCATTTATTAGTGCATATTTAATTTTTTTTTTTTTGTAAAAACATTTTAACCCAAAAAATGTTTTTTTTACTTTTGGGGGTTTTTTAAAAAAGGGTTTTGGTTTTTAAAATTTTTTTTTGGGGAAAATGGTTTCCCCATTGTAATTTCCCCCGGCCCCACTCTGGAATGGATTAACCATGAAATTTGGGGGGCCCAAGAAAATTTTTTCAAAAGTATTGTAAAAGGATATGGGGCCCCCTGACATCAATGACATATGCTACTTTTGGGGGCCCCCTTTTATGCTGAGCTTTTTCCCCAAAAGGTCATTTTTTTCCCGGGGTGTGATTTACCCATCGACTAACACCCGGGGACCCTTTTTCTAATGGGTGAACATAGACAACCTGAAGGAAACTATGCCCAAAGTTTCCCCCCCCCCAAAGGGGAAAGGGCCCCCGGCCCCCCCTGTGTAAAACGGGTTTTTCCCCCCGGGGCCCCGGGGACCTGGTCTTAATTTTCAAATGTATGAATAGATGGAAGACAAACCAAAGAGTTGTGCTGAGGCAAAAATATTGGGGAGCGATTTGTTGGGGAAAAATAAAGGGGGCCCCCGCTAACATTTTTCCGCCAGGCTAGACCTTTAAAAAAAAATCTTTTTAAACCTTATTTCCCCAAAAAAAAAATGAAAAAAAATTAATCCTTCCCCGACAAAAAAATTTTCAAAAAAAAAACTTTTTTTTAAAAAAAAATATAAATTTTTTTTGAAAAACATAAATCCATACAATTTTAAAAATTTTTAAAAAAAAATATTAAATAAACATTTTAAAAAAATTTCCCCCTTTTTAAAAATTTCTCACCCGGGGTGGGGGGGAAAAATTGGTTTCCCCCCCTGCATGTTTCTACCCCCCATGTGCTACACCCCCGCAGAATCTACACTCCCCCCCCTGAAGCTACCTCCCGTGCTACCTCCCTGCATGTTCACACCCCCTCATGTGCTACACCCCCCCATGAATCTCCCCCTGATGTCCACTCCCTGCATGTGCTAATCCCTTATGAAAGCTACATCCCCCCCCCGTGCTAATCCCGCCCTGTGCTACACTCCCGCATTCCCCATCCCGCTGAATGCTACACCCCCGGAAAAAGCTCACCCCCATGAATCCATTTCCCGCATGTTTTTCCCCCCATGTTTTAACTCCCCCGAAAGTCAATCCCCCCCCTGGGAAACTAACTCCCCCCAAAGGTCCCCCCCCTGCATTTTCCCAAATCCCCGATGCCTTTCCCCCTGCAAATGCTCACTTGTAATGCTCACTCCCCCGGCCCCCCCCCCTTTATGTGCCCCCCAAAACCCAAAAATCTACCTCCCCCATGCCTGTACCCCCTGCATGTGCTCACTCCCCGGTGCCCCCCTTTCTAACCCAAAACCTCCCTTTAAAGCCCCCCCTGCATGAATGCTAATCCCGCAAAAAGGTACCTCCCGCATTTTAATTTTCTAAACCCCCTTTTAATTTTTTGGAAATCCCCCCAAAGAATGCTACACTCCCGCATGGAAATTTTCCCCCCTCCCCTGAATGCTACACTCCTGCATGAATGCTCCCCTTTCCCCCCATGAAAGCTACACTCCCGCATGGAAACCCCCCCCACACTCCCGCATAAGAAAACTGCAACCCCCCCAAACCCCCCCCCATGAATGCTACACTCCCCGCATAAAGCTCATCCCCCGCATAATGCTAAAACCCCCCCGGGGGCCCCCCGGGAAACTTCCCCCTTTTAACCCCAAATTGGGGGAAACCCCTTAATTTTTACATGACAATCCTAAACCACCAAAAAAACAACAAATGTTGTGAATGTTTGAAAGGGGCTGGGTTTTTTCACTCAATGTAAAAAACCCAACTGCCTCCCCGGGGGAGCCGCAAAACGCAGGGCAGGCGGACAGGTCTGGACCTTTCCCCCCAGTAAAGGCCTAAAGAGAAAAAAATTGACCGAAAAAAAAACCCCGTTATTTGGGGAAAAAAACGTTTTCGGGGTTCCACTGTCTAATATGGAAAGTACCAGCACTTTGATAGTAGGTGGACAAGTACCGCACCCCCGTGTACTGGAAAAGTTGGGCACAGTAGCAGTACCCCTTTTGCCCGGGAAAAGGGGGACAGGGGGGAAAATGGGTTAGTGTCGGGCACAGTACCCCCCCCCCTGCGTATGTCGGGGAAAAATACCAGCACCCCCAAAAACCCTCCCCAAAATGGGGGGGAGAACCCGTTTAAAAAGGGAAATTAAACTTCATCATTAAGGGCTTTGGGGTGGAATTTTGGGTTTTTTTAGGACCAAAATGGGGAAAAAATTTTTAAATCCACTAATTTTCCCCCTGAATAATTCTATACGTTTTCCATAAAATTTCCTATTTTTGGTGTCATTTCCTTCAGAAAAAGATTCTTCACAACTTCAGAAAAAAAAATATGTTTTTTAATTTCCGGGGTCTGGATTTTGAAAGTGTTAAGTCAGATTAAGCACTGGAATTGGCCTAAAATAATCCTTAAATTGGGCAAAATTGTTTTTTAATGTGCTCGCCAACCTCCAACTTTGTACCTGTGTAATCCTGTATCACATCTGATTTTTTCATTTTTGGTATCATTAATTTTAGTGAAATATTTTCAACCATTTTAGAAGATAATTTTTTTTTGAAGAAGAAGAAGAATTGAGACACTTATGCAACATATGGGAATCTTTATTGAAGAAACGTTTCGCCACACAGTGGCTTCATCAGTCCAATACAAAGCAGGAAGGTATAAGGAGAGGAGGAGTTTGAGGTATAATCAGTCCCTTAGCCTGGAATCAATGTGTTCAGTCCATCACTCTTGTAGGAAGTCCTTCAAGAGTGATGGATTGAACACACTGATTCCAGGCTGAGGGACTGATTACGTACCTCAAACTCATCCTCTCCTTATACAGTGGTTCCCGAGTTTTGTACTTTATTCGTTCCAGAAGGCTGTTCGAGTGAAGTTACCGAACGAATTTGTTCCCCTAAGGAATAATGTAAATTAGATAAGTCATTTTCAGACCCCCAAAAATACACTTACAAAAGCACTGACAATAATACACTTACATAATTATTCGAGTTGGGAGCAGTACGAAACTCAGGGTACCACTGTACCTTCTTGCTTTGTATTGGACTGATGAAACCACTGTCTGGTGAAACGTTTATTTAATAAAGATTCCCATATGTTGCATAAGTGTCTCAATTCTTCAACTTGTTGGTTTTCTAAACCATTTATCACATTTTTTTTTTATTTTCTTCAAACTTGTGGAGATGAGGGACTTTCCATACAGCATTTACCAGGGTTATGGGTAAGAAAAATGCAATAGATGAAGAGGTGATGGAGCCAAACATTGATTACCTATGCATATATGAAAAAAAGTACAACTAACAAATATCTTGCAGAGTGAGTACCGGGATGCATTCACCTCTGGTCAGTGGCATCGACAAGTTGACCTGAAGGGTGGTGACAGAATCATGATTCACTCTCCCCGTGCAATGATCCACTACATTGGTGTGGCTGAGGAGGGAGAGTTTCCCAGCGCTGTGTCTGTCCATGTGAGTAATGTTGCATGTGTTCCCATCTTACCATCTTATTCTTACACTGCATTCCTGATATATTATGGGAAGGGAATATTTTATATTTATGTATATTTTTGATCACATAGGCCATATCCACTAAGGTAGGGTGACTGAAAGAAAAAACAAAGTCACCTTCATTCATTCAATAGCTGCCTTTCCAGAAGTGCATGAACATTACATTTCAAGTCTCCCTCTGACATAAAACATCCCCACCGCTGTATCAGAGTGCTGTCACTGTACTTCTTATCTCCGGAACTCAGATCTAGCAAACTGGTTACCCTGAATCCTATCATGTTACCTTGCTCACAGTATGTTACCCTGAGTCCCTTCATGTTACCTTTCTCACAGTATGTTACCAACAACTCAGTTATAGATACAGTCAACCCTTGGTTTTCGTGTGTCTCAGTTTTCGGTGATTTTGGTTTTCGGGCACTTTTTTCGTGGAAATATTGTCTTAGTTTTCATTGATTGTCTTAGTTTTCGTTGATGGAACGGAACCTGTCCAGTGCACATACAAAGCCCGCAAGCCCGCCTCCTACGCACATTCTCAGGCAGTGTAGCATTGTTTCTGGTTGAGTGAACATTATCCTGCGAGTTCATACAAAACATTTCTTAACAATTCATTGTTTTTGGCCCTTGATTATTGTGTGTGACTGCTAAATAAGCAAAAGCTCCTAGTGCCAGTCCTTTGGTAAAAAAAAGTGAGAAACATGATGGAATTTAAGAAAGAGTGTAGCAGGCATGCAGGGAGTGTAGCAAGAAAGCAGGGAGTGTAGCAGGCATGCAGGGAGTGTAGCAAGTATGCAGGGAGTGTAGCAAGAGAGCAGGGAGTGTAGCAGGAAAGGAGGGAGTGTAGAAGACAGGGAGGGAGTGTAGAGGCATGCAGGGAATGTAGCAGGCAGGGAGGGAGTGTAGCAGGAAAGCAGGGAGTGTAGCAGGCATGCAGGGAGTGTAGCAGGCATGCAGGGAGTGTAGCAAGAAAGCAGGGAGTGTAGCAGACATGCAGGGAGTGTAGCAGACATGCAGGGAGTGTAGCAGGCATGCAGGAGTGTAGAGGTATGCAGGGAGTGTAGCAGGTATGCAGGGAGGTAGCAGGAAAGCAGGGATGTAGCAGACCTGCAGGGAGTGTAGTAGGAAAGCAGGGAGTGTAGCAGGCATGCAAGGAGTGTAGCAGGCAGGAGAAGTGTAGCAGGCATGCAGGGAGTGTAGCAGGCATGCAGAGAGTGTAGCAGGCATGCAGGGAGTGTAGCAGGCATGCAGAAGGTAACAGGCATGCAGGGAGTGTAGCAGGAAGCAGGGATGAGAGACATGCAGGAGTGTAGCGACATGCAGGGAGTGTAGCAGACATGCAGGGAGTGTAGTAGGAAAGCAGGGAGTGTAACAGGCGGGAGGGAGTGAGCAGGCAGGGAGGGAGTGTAGCAGGCAGGAAGGGAGTGTAGCAGGCAGGGAGGGAGGTAGCAGGCAGGGAGGAGTGAGCAGGAAGGAGGGAGGTAGTAGGCAGAGGGAGGTAGCAGATAGGGAGGGAGTGTAGCAGGCATGCAGGGAAGTGACCCCGGATAAGGACTTGGTACCTAAAGTCCTTATGGAAGGGGAATTCCCTCCAAACAATAGCCTCTCCTCCCTCTCCCCTTCTCCCTGTCTTCTATCCAGCAACATCAGTCTTCAATAAAGGTAAGTGCAGTGGACACCCGGTGTTCGTCCTGCTCCAAACTCGCCCTTTTATGTAAGTGTATTTTTTTAAATGCTTTTGTAAGTGTATTTTTGGGGGTCTAAAAGGACTAGTCTACTTTACATTATTCCTTATGGGAATAAATTCATTTGGTAATGGCACTTGAACAGCATTCTGGAACGAAAAAATCACGAAAACTGGGGTCCACTGTATCATATTGAATGTTCATTCTTTTGTACATGTAAATCTATCTTTAAGGCCCCCTAAAAATTTTTTTGATACTTCTGGGTGTCTGGAACGGATTAATTGAATTTACATTATTTCTTATGGGGAAAATGGTTTTGGTTTTTGTCGATTTTGGTTTTAGTCGATCCCTCTGGAACGGATTAAACACGAAAACCAAGGGTTGACTGTACTCATATTCCTGCCAGTTTCTTCTCTTGCCTTGATAACACTTTTCATGTTTATATTTTTTAATGCAATCTTCATTTTTCTTTGTTTATTTTCATCAAAAATAGAGAATATTTGCTTGGATTTGGATTTAACTTAACCCTTTCAGGGTTTCGGCCGTACTAGTACGGCTTACGCACCAGGGTTTTTGACGTACTAGTTCGCCTAAATTCTAGCGCCCTCAAATCAAGTGGAAACAAGCTGGTAGGCCTAGATGTGAGAGAATGGGTCTGTGCAGTCAGTGTGCGCAGTATAAAAAAATCCTGCACCACACAGTGCGTAATGAGGAAAAAAAACTCCCACCATGTTTTTTGTTTAAAATAGCCACTTTGCAGTCTATTTTTGTATGGTATTTATGGTTGTATTCTCGTTTTCTTGGTCTCATTGGATAGAATGGAAGATATATTACAGAAATAGAGATAATTTTGATTGGTTTCACCAAGACAAGTACAATGGACCCTCGCTATTCGAACACTCCAAAACTCACCCTAGTCCATTTCAGACCCCCAAAAATACACTTATGAAAGCACTTACAATAATAAACTTACATAAAAGGGTGAGTTTTGTAGTGTTCGAATAGCGAGGGTCCACTGTACCTTGAAACTGAGCGCAAAGTAGCGAAAATGTTCGATTTTTGCTGATGTTCAGGAGTAAACAAATCATGACATGAGTCCAATACACATCAACTGGCGAGTCTAATATTGTTGCACAAGTATGCTGATATTATTTATACCGTTTTTGCAATGATGCAGTAGTATACATAACAGAAAATCTTCTATTTTTTGTGAGAATAAAAATTCAAAATGGAAAGCAAAAGTAATGTAAGAGAGGCCTGGAGACATGACTAATGAACAGATAAAATGTTATTTTAGTGCCAGGAATGTCTGTCTCGTTTATTCTGGACCCTATTTTGAAATTGGCATCTTTTGAAATTTGTGTGAAATTGGCCAAATTGCCAATTTCTGACCACTTTATTGGATAGTTCAAATCGGTAAATTGGTGGTTTCTTGTACTCAATTGATAGAACAAATGGAATTCTAGCAAAATAGCTAAAATTTTAGTAGACTGAAGTTCGATCAAAGGCCCCCCTATCATTATTTATACCTGGTACCCCAAACTTGCCTATCACACTCTCTCTAAACGTTTCTCCCACTTCAGCATTTAGGTCCCTACCACAATTACTCTCTCACTTGGTTTAAAAGTTCCTACACACTCGCCGAAAATAGGGCTCAAAGTGGGCGAAATCGCCGATGTGTAAATATCGTTGATACCACTAACTTCGCGAGAGCATAATTCCGTTAGTTTTCCATCAAATTTCATACTTGTGGTGTCATTATGATCGGAAAAAGATTCTCTATCATTTCACAAGAAAAAATAATTTTTTTTTTTCCAAAAAATTTGCGACCCTGAGAACGAGTTTGGGAGAGGGCCTCGCAACCCTGAAAGAGTTAAATGACTGGTTGGTCTGGCTGGTAGTCTTTCACAGTTACCTTTCTCATTTTGGTGCAGTTAATGAGGAGGAAGTTGTGGGATATATCAGAGGTTCTAGTAAGACATATTGTGAACTAGATCCTACAATTGCTTCAAAGATCTTGCCTGCATATGAATGTGCTGTTCCTTTATCACTCTTAATCATTGTTTTCAAAGTGGATGTTTTCCAGTCACTGAAAAGAGCTTTGGTTCATCCTATCCTCAAGAAACCTTCTCTTGATTTGGAAAACATATCACACTATTGTCCTGTTTCAGATTTTACATTTCTTTTTCAGTTGATTAACTGTGCTATTCTAGAGCAATTGTTTAGTTTTCAGCAGCAAAGTCTTGTTTTACTGTGTGTTCTGTCTGCATATCGACCATTTCATTCAACTGAGAAGATGGTTTGTGTAAAGTTTACAATGGTACTGAACACTTGTGTAGGAAATGAATTGCTGCTAATTTTGTTAGATATCTTTTCTGCATTTGATACTGTTGATCATGGATTACTGATGAATGATTTATTTGACTGTGGCCTTAGCCATTCTGCATTTTGCTTCTGAAATAATATCTTACTGTTTATTCATATCAAGTAATAGTCACTGACTGTGTCTGAGCCATCTCCTTCGTCCTGTTCTGTTCTTGGAATGGTGTTATTTACTATGTTAATGGCTTAGCTTTACTGTTGGATGCCCATGGGGTCGGTTATCATTTTTTCTGCTGATGTTACACAGGTTTACATTCAGGTTTTGAATGTGGAAGATTCAAAACTCTGTTTTAGTTCTCTTTTGATGGACATTTGTATTCAGGTGACAAATGGAAAATAGAAACTAAGTGAGGGTAAGACAGAGATGTTGATTCTTCTTTCTTTCACCAAACCGGCCATTGTTACAAAATGACACGATATCTATTAGTAATAGACATCTCCAGTGAACACTAGAAAGGATAGCCCTTCTAGCATCCAGCCTGTTACTGGGATTTTGCAACAAAGTCAGTATCCTGGTCCAGTTATCCGACATATCAATATCACCATTGGATCCCAACTGAGAGGATACTAACTAAAGAAATATATTTAAAATTTTTATTATCAAAGTGAGAAAATCTAGGGTAGCAAAGTAAATCAAATATAAATATGTTAAAGATATTAATTAGGAGGTTAGCTCCTACACTGCTCTCATAAACAATAAGACTGTGCTGAAGGCACATATATCTGGTTATGTACCATCTGGTACAAAGTTAGCAATTAACAATAATATTCAGATATATACAAATAAGAGTAGATGTGTGTATGAGTGTGCTCCAGGTAACTCATTTAAGACTTGCCTCAACCAGTGTCAGACTGAACGTCTTCTCATAAGCTAGCTTCTCTAACAAACTGACAATCAGAACAGCTTGATTGAACAGTAAAATGACCAATTCGCAGAACAGCAATATAACAAGCAACAGCAACACAGCGTCAGGAACAAGGAGATAGAAAATCGACCCTAACTGGGGACCATCAGCAGATCCTCCAAAATAGTCACAAAACTCCCTTATAACTGAATCTAGGTTCAGCATAAAAATCCCAGACTGTGACGGTGCACAGATGCCTTATCGAATTAGGTCAAGAGCTATAGCTAGAGACCTGAGATATCTCAGAGTGTCAGTGTGACACACAACCCAGTAAAACGTCGAAAATCACTGTCTAGACTATTCTCTGTGAACAGAGTTACTCAGAGTCCTGAGAAGTATTTTTCGTCTCACCACCGAATACATACTCTACCAAACAGAGTCTAAATGATGAGAAAACAAGCAGAGACAGGAGCGAGGTGTTGACTCAACAATGGTCAGCAGCACAGAGAGGTGGAGGAAGAAGAAGCAGTCCCCCACCTCAGGTGTGGTCAGGCCACCGACTGACTACCAGCAACTAGACACCGGCAGTATAACAAGCGAAATGTCATAAGCGGTAGTTTGCCAACTCCAGGGCAGCTACAACACACTTGAGCACAATATTTAATGTTACATCCTACCTACTAAAATAGCTAATTCAAATAATAATATAAAGCAAGATATTAACGATTTAGCTATTATCGAAAATATCAGCAATATAAAATTATAAGAAAAGGAAAATATACATCATAAATTTATATAAACATGTATATACATTGGGGCCCATTCTGGGGTCGCAATAGCCATATCCCACTGAGGCAGGATGGCCGAAAAAGAAAAACAAAAGTTTCTCTTTTCAACTTTAGTAATGTACAGGAGAAGGGGTTACTAGCCCTTGCTCCTGGCATTTTAGTCACCTCTTACAACACGCATGGCTTACAGAGGAAAAACTCTGTTCCACTTCCCTGTGGAGATAAGAAATAACCAGGAACAAGAACTAGTAAGAAAATAGAAGAAAACCTAGAGGGGTGTGTATATATATGTTTGTACATGCTTGTGTAGTGTGACCTAAGTGTAAGTAGAAGTAGCAAGACATACCTGAAATATTGCATGTTTATGAGGCAGAAAAAAGAAACCGGCAATCCTACCATCATGTAAAACAATTACAGGCTTCCGTTTTACACTCACTTGGCAGACCAGTAGTACCTCTCTGGGTGGTTGCTGTCTACCAACCTACTACTTAGTAGAGATGTTGATTGTTGGGAAACTCTCAGGAAATACTTTGGTGCCTTTAATTGTGGTGATGTCATTTTGCAACTTGTGGGATCAGCAAGGGATCTGGGTGTTTACCTGGATTTTTCATTGTTATTTGTTGGGCACATTATCCAAATTGTTAAATCTTGCAATTTTCACATTTGTAATTGCTATGTAGTCAGAAAATATCTTGGTAAGCAGAGTATCAGTGTTCTCATTCAGGCATTTATTTCCTCTTGACCTGAATTTTGCATTTGTTTTGTTGAAGGTTTGTTTAATTACTTGCTTAAAAGATGACTTCAGCCTGTACAAAATGGTGCAACTAGATCACTATTTTCACTCCACCTGGCACAGTATTAAAAAAACTGCACACACAGTGCGTGATGGGAACAGCTAACCTCTGATTTTATGTTTGGTTTAAAATAACTTTGAGGCAAGTTTTAGGATTGGTTTTCATGGTTTTATTGGCTGTTTCTTGGTTTCATTTGATAAAATGAAAGACATACAGTGGTCCCTCGACTTTCGGTGATTCCGACTATAGGTGATTTCGAGTTTCGAGCTCTTTTTTCGGTCATTGTTTCCCTCGCCAACCAGCCATTCCCTCGACTATCGATCCGTCCCAGACCTGTCTGCCTGCCCGCGCTTGCATGCCTCGCTGCGCAGGACGCCAGTCTAGTGTTGTTTACCATTGAGAGAACATTACTTAGCGCGTTCTTTCAAATATTTCACAATAAATTTATTCTCTTTATTGCTGGTTTAGTGATTATCACTGTGAAATAAGTCACCATGGGTCCAAAGAAGCTTCCTAGTGGCACCCCTGTGGTAAAGAAAGTGAGGAACACCATCGAAGTGAAGAAGGAGAGTGTAGAAAAATGAGAGTGGCGTACGTGTGAGTGAGCTTGCCAGGATGTACAACAAAATCACATCTACTGTCACCTCTATCCTGGCAAAGAGAAAAGAAATCAAGGAAACTAATATTGCAAAAGGTGTTGACATGTTTCCCAAAAATAGATCGAAAACAGTGGATGAGGTTGAGAAGTTGTTGGGGGTGTGGATCAATGAAAAACAGATAGAGGGTGATAGTATTTCCACAGCGATAATTTGTGAAAAGGCAAGGCAGTTGCATGCAGATCTTGTCAAGACAATGCCTGGAACCAGTGGTGATATGAGTGATTTTAAAGCCAGCAAAGGCTGGTTTGAGAGATTTAAGAAACATAGGGCATACACAGTGTTGTGAGGCATGGTGAAGCAGCCAGCTCAGACAAACGTGCAGCTGAAAAATTTGTGCAGGAATTCAATGGGTTTGTAAACACTGAAAAATTTGAACCCCAACAAGTGTTTAATTGTGATGAAACAGGCCTGTTTTGGAAGAAAATGCCAAACAGGACCTTCATTACTCAGGAGGAAAAGGCACTGTCAGGACACAAACCTATGAAAGACAGGCTAACTCTCATGTTGTGTGGTAACACTAGTGGGGATTTTAAAGTGAAGCCTTTACTGGTGTATCACTCTGAAAATCCCAGTGTTCAAGAAACACAATGTGAACAAGAATAATTTGTGTGTGTTTTGGAAAGCTAACACCAAGGCATGGCTCACGACGGCAATTTTCTTGGAATGGCTCACTGGAGTGTTTGGCCCCAGTATGAAGAAATACCTCCTGGAAAGGAAATTGCCACTCAAGTGCCTCCTGCTACTGGACAATGCTCCTGCTCATCCTCACAACTTGAAAGACTATTTGTCTGACAACTTCAGTTTCATCACAGTGAAGTTCTTGCCTCCTAACCCCACTCCTCTCATCCAGCCCATGGACCAGCAGGTCATTTCTAACTTCAAGAAACTGTACACCAAAGCAGTGTTTCAGAAGTGCTTTGAAGTGACCTCGGACACTGAGTTGACCCTAAGAGAGTTCTGGAAATATCACTTCGATATCCTCCATTGCATAGGCCTTATAGGTAAGGCTGGGCAGGGAGTGACTTCCAGGACTTTGAACTCTGCTTGAGACCACTGTGGCCAGATTGTGTTGAAAAGAGGGATTTTGAAGGATTTGAGGCTGATCCTGACCCTGATGACCCTGTGCCTGTTGTGGAAGATATTGTGGAATTTGGCAAGTCCCTGGGGTTGGAGGTGAGTGGTGAGGATGTGGAAGAGTTGGTGGAGGAGCACAGGTTAGACCTAACCACTGAAGAGCTGAAAGAGCTTCATCAGGAACAGCATCAGATGACATTTAAGGAAATTGATTCAGAGAAGGAGGATGGACAGGGTGAGGTAGTAACTTCTTCAGAGATTAAGGAAATGGGTTCTATGTGGACTAAGTTGCAGACATTTGTTGAAAAACACCACCCTGAGCAAGCTGAAATAAGCCATCTCTGCAACCAGTTCAGTGACAGAGCCATGTTGCACTTCAGGAAAATGTTTAGAGTTGCCAGAAACAGATTACTCTGGACAGTTACTTTTCTAGACAGGAGGGTCTAGTGACTCTCAAGCTGGTCCTAGTGGCATTAAAAGAAAAAGAAGGGAAGTAACCCCAGATAAGGACTTGTTACCTGAAGTCCTTATGGAGGGGGATTCCCCTTCCAAACACTAACCCCTTCCCCTGTCCTCCTCCCTATCTTCCAGATTCCAGCAACTATCTTCAATAAAGGTAAGTAAATGTTATTTTAAATGTTTAATTATAAATTTATTACTTTATATATCTATTTATAATTGTTTTGTATATGTAAATGTATAGTTAATCTTCACAAAATAAATTTTTGTGAATATTTTTGGGTGTCTGGAACGGATTAATTGTATTTACATTATTTCTTATGGGAAATAAGGTTTCGACTTTCTAGTAATTCGAGTTAAGGTCTAGCTCCTGGAACGGATTATGACGGAAAGTCGAGGGACCACTGTACTAGTGAAATGGAGATAATTTTGGTCAGTTTCAGAAGTGTTGTAGCTTGAAATAGGCCTCAAAGTGGTGGAGATATTCGATTTTTGGTTTACCTGGAGGTTGTTTCAGGGGTCAATGCCCCATAGCCCAGTCCATGACACGGGCTCCTGTTGGATCAGGGCCTTATCAACCAGGCTGTTACTGCTGACTGCATGCAGTCTGATCGGGCACTGTCTTTTGCTATCTGCCCAGTTTCCTCTCTAAGGCAGCGAGAAATCCATTGATAATTCCCCTTGTGTATGTTGGGAGGCTGTTGAACAGTTTTGAGCCCCTGTCACTTATTATGTTTTCTCTTAGTGTACTCATGGCACTCCTGCTTTTCATTGGGGATATGTTGCACTATCTGCCTAGTCGGTTTTGTAGGGAGTGATTTTTGTGTACAGATTTGGGACTAGTGCCTCTAGGATTTTCCAGATGTAGATTATGATGTATCTTTCTCACCTGCATTCCAGGGAGTACAGGTCAGAGAACTTCAAATGTTCCCAGTAATCAAGGTTCTTTACTGAACTAATACATGCAGTGAAAGTTCTTTGTGCATTCTCTAGATCTGCGATTTCACTTACCTTGATTGGAGCTGTTAGTGTACAGCCCCACTACCCCTCTGGGTTCTTTTATGGGGTTTTAATAGGGCTGCTTCAATTATTGGGACAGCCTAAGCCAAGCCAGTCATTCTTACTTATATTTTATTTTCCTAGAAATTGGGCAAAATTTAATTTTTTTTTTTGTGTGTGTGTGTGATGCTGGCTTAAAATGGGAGGCATGGAAGAGGGCTGGGAACAAAACTGACCCTAATTTGCCCGAAATGTTCTGCATAACAAGGGGCTTTCTGTATAGTAATATGTCATTGATGTCAGCTAGGCCTGTATACAGTGGACCCCCGAGTTTCGTACACCCCGGAAATCGTACAATTATGTAAGTATAATATTGTAAGTGCTTGTGGAAGTGTATTTTTGGGGGTCTGAAATAGACTAACCTACGTGACATTTTTCCTTAATGGAGTAAATTCGTTCGGTAATGGCACTTGAGCAGACTTCAGGAGCGAAGTTTTTATGAAACTCGGGGGTCCACTGTTTGTACATGTACTTGTAGAAATAAAGATTATTACAGTAGACTGTCATTTAACATTGTTTTGTCTTGCACGTTTTGGTTATAGCACGATTGAAGAATTGCGGCATACAGTGGACCCTGCTTATTGGCTGTTCCTGTTATGGCCAACTCGCTTATAGGCCGGTTTTTCCGCTTCCGGTTATCAGCCTTTTTTCGCTTATCGGCCGTATAGGACGCTCAACTCGCCGGTGACACCACTTCCTCACTTACTCAGTCTGTCTTTCGTTGAGTAAGGAATACTCTGTGTGTTCATCCATTCTTCCATTCATTTTGGTGCTTGTTTATTGATTGTGACTTGAAATAAGCCACCTGGGGCCAAAGAAAGTTCAGAGTGCCAGCCCTTTGGTAAAGGGCTAAGAGGAAAGAATGTGTCTTCTTCAGTGATTCTACAATATGTACAATACTAAAGCAGCTGGAGTCGATAAAGGCTATAGCGCCAGCCAGCGATAAAGTGTAGCATTAACAGTGTAGCAAGTAAGTTAAGCGATTAAGCGATAGAAAATGATGACACGAAACTTAACTCCTCCATTGTTGTTTGAGGTATATAGGGCGACTGACAACACTACCGCCTCTGCTGCCGCCTTCACCACCACTATGTAAGGCTTATCTTTCAGTGGTCCTTATACACCCAACAACAAACAACAAAACACCACTTGTGACATTTGTAATGACATATTTTATTCATTCTAGAGTATATGTCATGTTTCTATGTTATTAATATTGTTTATTATGCCTTATTAGATGAATTGTGATAGATAAATAAGCCATAGTGTTGATATTAGTGTCATATTGAAGGACTATCTTGTCCTGACTCCAAACAAACTCCTGCCGCCACCACTAGCCACATACATAGACATTTATTCATTCTAATTATCAGTGGACCCCGAGTTTCGTAAAACTTCACTCCTGAAGTCTGCTCAAGCGCCATTACCGAACGAATTTACTTCCTTAAGAAAAAATGTCACGTAGGTTAGTCTATTTCAGACCCCCAAAAATACACTTCCACAAGGACTGACAATATTATACTTACATAATTGTACGATTTCCGGGGTTTACGAAACTCGGGGGTCCACTGTATGAGGTTTCTATGTTATTAATATTGTTTATTATGTCATATTAGATGAATTGTGATAGATAAATAAGCCGTATTGAGTTGATATTAGCATCATATTGAAGGTATTTTGTCCTGTCTCCAAACAATACTCTCCTCCTGACTTCAATAAAGGTATGTAATAGTGATTTAAATGTTCATTTATCCATTTCTTTAGTCATTTTATTTAGTTTTCATTGTTTTGTGTATGTAAAACTATAGTTAATCTTAAAAAATTTTTTTTTGTCTGGAATGGATTAATTGTATTTACATTAATTCTTATGGGAAATATTATTTCGCTTGTAGGCCGAGCTTCTGGAACGGATTACGGCCGATAAGCGAGGGTTCACTGTATTTTTGTTTAACACATAGTAAAATTAATTTTACACGGTTGTGGGAGGGAAAAAATGTTGAGCGCGCAGTTGCCCTGTTACACCATTGAGTCAACGGGGGAGACCTACCACCATCCCCCGCTACCCCCACCCCACCACTATTCTGACTTGACTGACTGACTTACTGACTTGACTGAATAACTTACTGACTTGACTGAATAACTTACTGACTTGATTGACTTACTGACTTGACTGAATGACTTACTGACTTGACTGAATAACTTACTGACTTGACTGAATAACTTACTGACTTGACTGAATAACTTACTGACTTGACTGACTTACTGACTTACTGATTTGACTGAATGACTTACTGACTTGACTGAATAACTTATTGACTTGACTGAATGACTTACTGACTTGACTGAATAACTTACTGACTTGACTGACTTACTGACTTGATGAATGGCTTACTGATTTGACTGAATGACTTACTGACTTGACTGAATAACTTACTGACTTACTGATTTGACTGAATGACTTACTGACTTGACTGAATAACTTACTGACTTGACTGAATGACTTACTGACTTGACTGACTGAATGACTTACTGACTCTGACTTGAATAACTTACTGACTTGACTGAATAACTTACTGACTTGACTGAATAACTTACTGTGACTAATGACTTACTGACTATGACTTGACTGAAATGACTTGACTGAATAATTACTGACTTGACTGAATAACTTACTGACTTGACTGTGACTTACTGACTTGATGAATAATCGCTTGACTGATTTGACTGGACGATGACTTAACTGACTTGACTGACTTACTGAATGACTTAAAGTTAGACTTTTCACTGAAGAGGTCCCTGAAACGGTGTCCAGAGCAGCTGATGCCTTACCGTCAGTTGTATAATGTACTGCGGGGTAAAATAGAACAGAAATCCATTACAGAATTTATGCACACTCCAATACAACCATCGACTTCAGTACCAGAACCTCTACCATCCACCTCAGCCCAGTATGGCCACAGCATAACTCTACACTCTCTTCACAATCATCGACGAACACCAGCACCCACAATTTAAGGTAAGAAATACTATTATTTCTGTTGCATTTGTAGTCTTAAGCAGTAAAAACAACATAATACATTACGACAATGAACTACAACTGCATATTCCTTTTATTTTTGTAAGATCTGGAGGTCTAAAAAAAAGTTGTTTGGCTTTTTGGGGGCTCCCAGGAATGTAACCCTATTTTTCCCATAAGTTTTTCAGTTTGTCTAACACGGTGCTTTCAGGAACGTAACTACCGTGTTAAACGATGGTCAACTGTATTATTACAGTGGACCCTCGGTTTTCGTTCACCTCCAAACTCGAACAATTATGTAAATGTATTTTTGCAAGAGCTTTTGTAAGTGTGTTTTTGGGGTTTTGAAATGACTAATCTAATTTACATTTGTTCTTATGGGAACAAATTCGTTCGGTAATGGCACTCAAAACATCATTCTGGACAGAATTTTCAACAAAAACTGAGGGTCCACTGTATTTTGGAATTACCTTAAAATTGGACTCAGAGTGGGCGAGATCACTAATACATAAATTGTGCCCAAACTGCCAACTTTACTCTGGAGTAATTCCATAAATTTTTCATCATATTTCATGTTTTTCATGTCATTTTTCCCAGAAAAAGATTCTTCACCATTTCAATTTTTTTTTTTAAATCCCAACACTGTCAGCACTTTTAATTTCAGGGATCCCAACTGGGAAAAAGTTAATCTACTCTCATGTGTTTGTGTGTTATCTTCATTAGAATTCATTTCTTATTAATATCTTTGTATGTCTATTATGTTCTGTTAGTCTTATAGTATCTTGCCTCAAATGCTTAGCATGACCAGGTGCTTTCCAAGGCTACTATCAAATGTCATCCAGTCTTGTAAAACCTTGTACTGTAGCTTGTAGAATTTATTTTTTCCATCAAACCGGCCATATCCCACCAAGGCAGGGTGACCTAAAAAGAAAAACAATTTTTTTTCCTTTTTTAACCCTTTCAGGGTCCGTGCCGTAGTTCTAAAGTTTTGAGTTCAGGGTTTAAACCGTAGTTCTACGTCATGAGCTCATCTCACTCAGATAAACTTTAAGCGGTAAATTTGGGCCTAGATATGAGAGAATGCATCTATGTGGTAAGTGTGCACCACATAAAACAAATCCTGCAGCACACAGTGCATAATGACAGGAAAAAAACTGAAACCGTAATTTTCTATTAAAACAGCGACTTTGCAGTGTTTTTTTGTATACTTTTTATAGTTGTATTTGTGATTTCTTGGTCTTATTTGATAGAATGGAAGATATATTACAGATATAGAGATGATTTTGATTGGTTTTAGTACTGGAAATGGCTTGAAACTGAGCTCAAAATAGCGGAAATGTTAAATTTTTGCCAATATTCAAGAGTAAACAAATGACCTCACACGTCTAATACGCACCATCTGGTGGGCCTAATATACGTTCACAAATGTGGTGATATTATTTGTACAATTATTACAATATTGCATAAAAGTAAATCTTTCATTTTTTGGTTTGAATAAAAATTCATTATGTGAATAAAAAATCAAAATGGAATTCATTTGTAAAGGCTGAAAACATAACTAATGAACAGAGGAAATGTTAGTTTAGTGCCAGGAATGCCTGCATTATTTATTCTGCACTCTATTTTGAAATTGGAATATTTTGAACTTTGAGTTAAATTGGCTAAATTACCAATTTCCAATCACTTTATTTTGTAGTTGAAACAGTTGACTGGGCGATTTTTTGTGCTCAATCGATAGAATAGAAGTAATACTAGTGAAATAGCTAAGAATTTGGTCGACTGGAATAATGTAATTGGCCTAAAATGGGAGTCAAAGTCGGCAAAATTGCCGATGCGTAAATATCACTGACACATCAAAATTCGCGAGAGCATAATTAAGGCAATTTTCAATCAAATTTCGTACTTTTTGTTTTATTACCTTCAGAAAAAGATTCTCTACCATTTCATAAGAAAAAATAAGATTTTTTTTTTTTAACCCTTTACCGGGCAGGACCGTGTACAGACGGTCCTAAACACGTGTTTTTGCGCGTGTCATCCTACTCCCCCAGCCCATCTAGGTTCCCATTCTCTATATCTGACCAATCACAAGCCTTCTGTGAGTCGCTCCAGCTAAGTGAGACCGGCATCTGCTCGCTTCCCATTGGTTGAGAGACCAAAATGTAAACACTTCTCGCTTTACGTCACCCAGAGCCGAATTTTTGCTCTTGTTCCACTCATATACACTGTGATTATACTCTCTACAATGTCGGTAAGTACTAATTGTTGTGTCCAGTGTGTAAATGAATAGTTTAGGCATATTTTGAGATATATATCAGGAGTTAGATATGCATAATATGAGTGTACCATTCAATTGAAAAAAGTGCAACATAAGAGGACCGTGTACAGACGGTCCTGCCCGTCAGGGCCACATTTTAAATTTCAGTAAATAAATATTTATATAAAAATTTCTAGTGCATATATGAATTCTGTAGTGGTCTGGGTGTGTACAGAACATTCTTATTGTCATTCCAGATCAATGAGAAATTGTTCTATTGTGAACCCTTCCAACAGAAGTTCAAATATCTCTGCATTTTGGTGGAAAGTGACTCAGATCCAGAACCAGATGACCTGTTGCCATCTCCAGTGCAGTACCAACGTGCAGAAAGGCCTGATGACAGTGTGAGGTTTGACCAAAATGATAGGTTTGATAAAATGCTAGGTCACTGGCCAGTGCAAGGCAGAATATTTACATGCAATTATTGCAGCAAAACGAAAAATCATGTCACATCCTCATTTTTGTGTGCCGTATGCAAGGTAAATCTATGCATCAAGAAGGAAAGAAATTGCTTCATAGCCTTTCATTGTAGCAATTAGTGATCAAGAATGATTTTTTTTTCTCAGGAAATTCAGGAATATGGGACTTGAAAGTTTTATCCCTTTGCAATGTGTCCATGTTGCTCTTTGGTTCACTTTCATATTTTTTATACATACAAAATGTTTGGAAACAAGTTCCATTTGTGTTTTTGATATTGTCTATTAGTTTAATAAAATAGAAAAATACTTATTTGGTGTTTTATTAACAATTGCAAATTTGCAACATTCAGAATTTGACACCCTTTAACGGTCAGGACCGTCTGTAGACGGTCCTTGAATATTGGCAATTGCGTGAAAAGTTTTTTTTAGAATTTCAATTATATGGGCTCATTATCCTTACATTGAGTTACTCTATCCACTCATTTGAAATACATTTCGAAATTATCATTTTCCAGGGAGTGCCCGGTAAAGGGTTAAATTCTTGGACACTGGCACACCCTTTCCAAAAATGGCCTTGGACCCTGAAAGGGTTAAATTTACATGTACTAGTAATGTATACAGGAGAAGGGGTTACTAGCCCCTTGCTCCTGGCTTATAGAAATATTAGTGTATTATTATTACAGTGGTCCCTCGACTTTCGGTCATAATCCGTTCCAGGAGCTAGACCTTAACTCGAATTACTCGAAAGTCGAAACCTTATTTCCCATAAGAAATAATGTAAATACAATTAATCCGTTTCCACCCAAAAATATTCACCAAAAATTCACTTTTTTAAAGAATAAATGCTATAGTTTTACATACAGAAAACAATGAGAAATAAATATAAAGCACTAATTAAATATAATGGACAAATGAACAGTTAAATAAGTTTTACCTTTATTGAAGACTTGTTGACGCATGAGAGAGTCGGGAGAGTTTGTTTGGAGGCAGGACAAGATAGTCCTTCAATATGACAGTAATATCAACTCTACAGCTTATTTATCTAGCACAATTCATCTAATATGACATGATAAACAATATTAATAACATAGAAACATGATATAAACTCTAGAATGAATAAAACATGTCATTACGAATGTAAGGACTGGTGGTAGTGTGTTTGTTGTTGTTGGGTATAAGGGCCACTGACCATAAGCCGTGGTGGGTGGCAGCAGCAGGCCATCACCACTATTCACACAAAACAATGTGCATAATTTATAAATAAGAAATATTTACACTTTAATTTATAAATAAGAATTATTTACACTTTAATTTATAAATAAGAAATATTCACTCTTATATAAATAAGAAATACTTACACTTACCTTGGAGGAGATGGTGGCAGAGGGCGGCACTCTTGTCAGTGTCCCTATATTCCTCAAACAACATTGGAGGAGTTAAGTTTCGTGTCGTCATTTTCTATCGATTAATCGCTTAACTTACTTAAGTAAGTTTATTCAGGTGTACACAAATCCAGTTATACATAGATTATCATACATAGCAGCATATGTGTAGAAAACCTAGGATAACCCAAAAAAGTCAGACAGAGTGACTTATTTTCATTGCTACACTGTTAATGCTACACTTTATCACTGGCTGGTACTATAGCCTTTATCGACTTGTGAAGCTTCTTTGGACCCATGGTGACTTATTTCACAGTGACAATCACTAAACCAGCAATAAACACAATCAATTTATTGTGAAATGTTTGAAAGAGTGCGCTGGGTAATGTTCTCTCAATGGTAAACAATGCTAGACTGGCGTCCTGCGCGGAGAGGCACGCAAGCGCAGGCAGTCGGACAGGTCTGGTACGGACCGATAGTCGAGGGAATGACCGATAGACGAGGGAAAAATTGACCAAAAAAAAAGCGCTCGAAACTCTAAATCACCGATAGTCGGAATCACCGAAAGTCGAGGGACCACTGTATTATTATTTTATCCAACGAACTGGCCGTATCCCACTGAGGCAGGGTGACCTAAAAAGGAAAAATGTAATTTTTTTTTATAGGTCACCCTAAATTTAGTAATTTATTCAGAATGGGTTACTAACTTCTTGCTCCTGGCATTTTAGTCACTTCTTACGACACACGTGACTTACGAAGAAAGAAATCTTTTCCACTTCCCCATGGAGATAAGAGGAACTAAGAATAAAATCTAATAAGAAAATAGAAGAAAACCTAGATGGGTGTGTAAATATATACAGTGGTACCCCGGTTTACGATATTTTTTCATTCCAGAATGCTGTTCAAGTGCCATTACCAAACGAATTTATCTCCTTAAGAAATGTTGTAAAATAGACTAGTCCTTTTAGACCCCCAAAATTACACTTACAAAAGCATTTAAAAAAATAAACTTACATAAAAGGGTGAGTTTGGGGACCATCGTAAACCGGGGTACCACTGTATGTGTGAACATGCATGTGCAGTGTAACCTAAGTGTCAGTAGAAGTAGCAAAATATACTTGTTATCCCACATATTATTATTATTATTACAGTATTATTATTGTTAATTTTGTTTTTCTTTTTGGGACACCCTGCTTTGGTGGGATATGGCCTGTTTGTTGAAAGAAGAAGAAGAATTTTATTATTTTATTAATTTTAATTCTTTCTTCTTTCTTTCAACACACCAACCGTATCCCACTGAGGTGGGGTGGCCCAAAAGGGAAAACGAAAGTTTCTCCTTTTACATTTATTAAATACGTATATACAGGAGAAGGGGTTGCTAGCCCCTTGCTCCTATTAATTTTAATTATTGTTATTATTCCTTGGAGTGAATCTGATTGTCTCTCATTCACCAGGTGTTGTATAACTCATAATTAACACATGCATTATTGTATATTCTTCTATTTGATCTTGAGTAAAATGTGTGTGTAATTTTCCTTGTAGAGCTCACAGTCGCCACTGACAGTGAAGCGAGGCACCGAGGACTTTGAGATCGATGACGGTGAAGCAGAGAAGGTGGACCACCTGGTGTTTCTTATACATGGTATAGGCTCCGTGTGTGACCTGCGCTTCAGACCTGTAGTGGAGTGTGGTAAGTTGCTGCCTTCAAAAAATTGTTTCCTTCAAGAGAGTGCAGAGTTTTGATCCAAGGAGTTGGACCTACCCCCTCTCTGTCCTTGGATTAAGCATGATTACCTCCATACCCCAGATGCTGTATGATACTTAGGGTTTTTTCATTTCAATTCAATTCAATTCAATTTTTATTTCTTTGCAAGTTTACAATATTGTTGACATATTGTAGGAAGTATACTTACATTGGTAGTTTACATTGAGGGTTTACAATGATTTGTAGTGCAAAGAGAGCCACTATTATGCCTTGGCATTATGGGCAGTCGAAACTTGATACATTACTGATTACTTAACACTAGACTTACAAAACATAGTTTGATTAGGTTGCATAAATTATACACTTGGTTATACATCTATTAAATATAAATATTAAATATATGCTATTCAGTAAGTTTGAGAATTTATTGTAATTTGAGCATTTACTTTTGGGATTCTGGGGTTAGGGGAGTAACACAGTGAGCAATCATAATTTGAGACGGTGGAGAGTGATTTGGTAGCTTTGTGGGTAAGGTTAAGTACTAAGCATTTAGTTTTGGTTGAGTAGGTGGCTTAGTACTTATCCTTGGAAAAAATCGTATATGTGAAGTATAGGTTGATGAAAGAAAGTAAAGTGAGTCGTGGAATATGACGGCAAATATTGGCGAGTATCCAAATGTCTTGGAGACTTTTGTTGTTATTTGTTGAATGGGGGTATTATTATTTCTATTGTATATTATTACACCTAGGATTTCCCCCTTATTTTTTAAACTACAATGGACCCCCAGTCATCGGCCGTTTCTGATATCGGCCAACTCAGTGATAGGCTGGTTTTTCAGCTTCCGGTGATTGGCCGTTATTTCGGTGATTGGCCATATGGGATGCGTCAACCCGCCGGCAGTGCCACTTATTCACGCGTATCACACTCAGTCTGCGTCTCTTCTCTTGTTGAGTAAGGAATTCTCTGCATGTTCATCCATTCATCCGTTCATTTTGGTGCTTGTTTATTGATTGTGACTGTGAAATAAGCCAACCTGGGGCCAAAGAAAGTTCAGAGTGCCAGCCCTTTGGTAAAGGACTGAGAGGGGAGAATGTGCCTTCTTCAGTGATTCAACGATATGTACAATACTAAAGCAGCAGGAGTCGATAAAGGCTATAGCGCCAGCCAGCGATAAAGTGTAGCATTAACAGTGTAGCAAGTAAGTTAAGCGATTAAGCAGTAGAAAAATGACGACATGAAACTTAACTCCTCCATTGTTGTTTGAGGTATATAGGGCGACTGACAACACCGCCGCCTCTGCTGCTGCCTTCACTACCACTATGTAAGGCTTATCTTTCAGTGGCCCTTATACACCCAACAACAAACAACATAACACCACTCGTGACATTCGTAATGACATGTTTTATTCATTCTAGAGTATATGTCATGTTTCTATGTTATTAATATTGTTTATTATGCCATATTAGATGAATTGTGATAGCTAAATAAACCGTAGTGTTGATATTTGTGTCATGTTGAAATATCGCTGACGCATCAAAATTCGCAAAAGCACAATTTCGTCAATTTTCCATCAAATTTCGTACTTTTTGTTTTATTACCTTCAGAAAAAGATTCTCTACTATTTCATTAGAAAAAATAAGATATTTTTTTTTTTAAATTCTTGGACACTGGTGTACCCTCTGAAATTTGGCCTCTGGACCCTGAAAGGGTTAACCTAACATTATCAATAATAATGAAAATTTCTGAAGCTCATCACTAAAAATTTATACACCACATGTGACCAATTTAATATACCCTGCTCACACTCCAACACCTCGTCAGGTCCCAAAAACCATTCATCTCCATTCACTCCTATCTAACATGCTCACGCATGCTTCCTGGAAGCCCAAGCCCCTTGCCCACAAAACCTCCTTTACCCCCTCCCTCTAACCTTTTTGAGGACGACCCCAACCCCGCCTTCCTTCCCCTACAGATTTATACGCTCTCCAAGTCATTCTACTTTGATCCATTCTCCCTAAATGACCAATCCACCTCAACAACCCCTCTTCAGCCCTCTGACTAATACTAAATTTCCTAATTTCCTCACTCCGAATTCTATGCATAATATTTACACTACACATTGCCCTTAGACAGGACATCTCTACTGCCTCCAGGCGCCTCCCCGCTGCAGCATTTACAACCCATGCTTCACACCCATATAAGATTGTCAGTACCACTATACTTTCATACATTCCCTTCTTTGCATCAATGGATAACATTTTTTGTCTCTACAAATACCTCAATGCACCACTCACCTTTTTTCCTTCATCAATTCTATGGTTAACCTCATCCTTCATAAACCCATCCGCTGACAAGTCGACTCCCAAATATCTGAAAAATTCACTTCATCCATACTCCCTCTCTCCAATGTGATATCTAATTTTTCTTTATCTAAATCGTTTGATACCCTCATCACCTTACTCTTATCTTTGTTCACTTTCAACTTTCTACCTTTACACACCCTCCCAAAGCACAGTATCATCAGTAAAAAGTAACTGTGTCAACTCCCATTTTGTACTTGATTCCCCATAATTTAATCCCACCCCTCTCCCCAACACCCTTGCATTTACGTCTTTTACAACCCCATCTATAAATATAATAAACAACCATGGTGACAGTGCCAGCACTCTGAAGGAGGGGTGTTAATGTTGCAGTTTTGTAGCTGTAGTGTAAGCACGCCTCTGGCAAGACAGTGATGGAGTGAATGATGAAAGTTTTTCTTTGTTTGGGCCACCCTGCCTTGGTGGGAAACAGCCTATGTGTTAATAATAATACAAAAAGAAAAAACATGGTGACATTACACACCCCTCTCTAAGACCTACTTTTACCGGGAAGTGATCTCCCTCTCTCCTACACACCCTAACCTGAGCCTCGCTATCCTCATAAAAACTCTTTACAGCATTTAGTAACTTACTGTCTATTCCATACACTTACAACATCTGCCACATTGCTCTCCTATCCACTCTATCATATACCTTTTCTAAATCCATAAATGCAATGAAAACTTCCCTACCTTTATCTAAATACTGTTCACATATATGCTTCAATGTAAACACTTGATCTACACATCCCCTACCCACTCTAAAGCCTCCTTGCTCATCTGCAATCCTACTCTGTCTTACGTCTAATTCTTTCAATAATAACCCTACTGTACACTTTACCTGGTATACTCAGTAAACTTATTCCATTTAAATTTTACAGTCTCTCTTGTCCCCCTTCCCTTTATATAAAGGAACTATACACGTTCTCTGCCAATCCCTAGGTACCTCCCCCTCTTTCATACATTTATTAAACAAAAATGCCAACCACTCCAACACTATATCCCCCCCTGCTTTTAACATTTCTGTCATGATCCCGTCAGTTCCAGCTGCTTTACCCCCTTTCATTCTACGTAATGTCTCATGCACCTCCCCCACACTCATCCTGCTCTTCCTCACTCCTAAAAGATGTTATACCTCCCTGGCTAGTGCATGAAATTACTGCCTCCCTTTCTTCATCAACATTTAAAAGTTCCTCAAAATATTCCCGCCATCTACTCGATACCTCCAGCTCCCTATCTACTAACTCCTCTACTCTGTTTTTAACTGACAAATCCATTCGTTCCTAGGCTTTTTTAACTTTTTTATCTCCAAAATTTTGTCTTATTTTCCGCAAAATTTCTTGACAGTGCTTCTCCCACTCTTTCATCTGCTCTCCTTTTGTACTCTCTCACCACTCTCTTCACCTTTCTTTTACTCTCCATACACTCTGCTCTTCTTTTAACACTTCTGTTTTGTAAAAACCTCTCATAAGCTACCTTTTTCTCTTTTATCACACCCTTTACTTCATCATTCCACCAGTCACTCCTCTTTCCTCCTGCACCCACCCTCCTATAGCCTCAAACTTCTGGCCCCCATTCTAATACAGTGGACCCTCGGTTAAAGGCCGTAATCCGTTCCAGAAGCTTGGCCTTAAACCGAAATGGCCTTTAACCAAAATAATATTCCCCATAAGAATTAATGTAAATACAATTAATCCGTTCCAGACAAAAATATTCAAAACAAAAAAAAAATTAACATTTAAATCAGTATTACATACCTTTATTGAAGACTAATGCTGGCTTCTGGAAGATAGGGAGGAGGAAAGAGGGAGGAGTTAGTGTTTGGAAGGGTAATCCCCTCCATAAGGACTTCAGGTAGCAAAGCTCTCTCTGTGGTCTTTTAATGCCACTAGGATCAGCTTAAGAGTCACTCCACCAACTACACTCCCTGCATGCCTGCTACACTCCCTGCATGCCTGCTACATCCCTGCATGCCTGCACTCCTGCATGCCTGCTACACTTCCTGCATGCCTGCTACACTTCCTGCATGCCTGCACTCCCTGCATGCCTGCTACACTCCCTGCAGCCTGCTACACTCCTGCAGTCTGCTACACTCCCTGCATGCCTGCTATTCTCCTTGCCTCTATGCCTGCCTGCCTTGAATTCTATCATGTTTCTCACTTTCTTTACCAAAGGAACTTGACTAAGAACTTTCCTTGGGGCCATGGTGACTTATTTCGCAGTTGCACTTGATAAATAACCACCAAAAACAATGGATTATAGCAAAATGTTTGGAAGAATGAGCAGAAGCTTCCTCACGCACCGAGAGACACAGGCAAACTGAAGCACAAGCGGCCCCAGCTAGCGGACGGACGCATCCCATACGGCCTCTAACCGAAAAACGGCCTCTAACCCGGAGCCGAAAAACCGGCCTCTAACCGAAAAACGGCCTCTAACCGAAAAACGGCCTCTAACCAGGAGCCAAAAAACCGGCCTCTAACCGAGTTGGCCTTTAACCGGAACGGCCTTTAACCGAGGGTCCACTGTACTGCATTTTTAAAGCTATCCCAACCTTCTTTAACCCCCACTCCTCATACTTGCACTAGTCCACCTTTCTGCCAATATTTGCTTATATCTTACCCTAACTTCCTCATCCCTTAGTTTATACACTTTCACCTCTCTCTTACTTGCTGTTGCCATTTTCATTTTGTCCCATCTACCTCTTACTCTAACTGTAGCTACAACTAAATAATGATCCGATATATCCGTTGCCCCCTCTGTAAACATGTACATCCTGAAGCCTACCTATCAACCTTTTATCCACCAATACATAATCTAACAAACTACTTTCATTACATGCTATATCTTACCTTGTATACTTATTTATCCTCTTTTTCATAAAATATGTACGTATTACTTATTACCAAACCTCTTTCTACACATAGCTCAATTAAAGGTTTCCCATTTTCATTTACCCCTGGCACCTCAAATTTACCTACTACTCCCTCTACTACATTTTTACCCACTTTAGCATTGAGATCCCCAACCACAAGTACTCTCTCACTTGGTTCAAAACTCCCTACACACTCACTCAACATTTCCCAAAATCTCTCTCTCTCCTCTGCACTTCTCTCTTCTCCAGGTGCATATACACTTATTATAACCCACATTTCACATCCAACCCTTATTTTACTCCACATAATCCTTGAATTTATACATTTATATTCCCTCTTTTCCTGTCAACATTATTGCTACTCCTTCTTTAGCTCTAACTCTATTTGAAACCCCTGACCTAATCCCATTTATTTCTCCCCACTGAAACTCTCTTACCCCTTCAGCTTTGTTTCACTTAAAGCCAAGACATCCAGCTTCTTTTCATTCATAACATCCACAATCATCCCTTTCTTATCATTCGCACAACATCCACGCACATTCAAACATCCCACTTTGGCAGTTTTCTTCTTTTTCTTTTTAGTAAGCTATACGGGAAAAGGGGTTACTAGCCCATTGCTCCCGGCATTTTAGTTGACTTTTAAAACGCATGGCTTACGGAGGAAAGATTCTTATTCCACTTCCCCATGGATATGAAAGGAAAAGCAATAAGAACAAAAACTATTAAGATGAAATCAAAGAAAACACAGATGAGTGTGTATACATAAACATGTACATGCATGTGTAGTGTGACCTAAGTGTAAGTAGAAGTAGCAAGATGTACCTGAAATCTTGCATGTTTATGAGACAGAAAAAAGACACCAGCAGTCCTTCCATCACGTAAAACAAAATACAGTGGACCCCCGGTTTTCGTGATTTTTTCATTCCAGAATGCTGTTCAAGTGCCATTACCAAACGAATTAATTCCCATAAGGAATAATGTAAATTAGACTAGTCCTTTTAGACCCCCAAAAATACACTTACAAAAGCACTTACAAAAATACACTTACATAATTTTTCGAGTTTGGAGCATCACTATCACCGGGGGTCCACTGTACATGCTTCCATTTTACATTCACTTGGTTGGACGGTAGTACCTCCCCGAGTGGTTGCTGTCTATCAACCTACTACCTACCGGTTAGCTGGACTTGAGTCCTGGAAATGGGAAGTACAATGCCTGCACTTTGAAGGAGGGGTTTGGGATGTTGGCAGTTTGGAGGGACTTCTGAGTGCCTCTGCAAAGACTGATTGTGTGTGAGTGAGGTGAAGGTGTTGAGTGATGTAAGTATTTTCTTTTTGCAGATTTTCTTTCTTTTTGGGTCACCCTGCCTCGGTGGGAGACCGCGACTTGTTGAAAAAAAAAAAGTGACCAATTTAATCAGGGGGGGTTTACTTTATTACAATCTACACAATGGAAATGTATAATCGATGATGTTTCAGTCCATCTTGGATCATCGTCGAGGCTAGTGAAAACACAGGAGACAGCCAGAAGAAAGGTCAGAGCAAATGGAGGTGAGGAGGCATCCAGGCTCAGGTCAAGTTGTGTGTGTTGAGATTCACATCCTTCAGTGGGGATGTTTTAATGCTTTTGAAATATGCTTGGTCCAAGAATTCCGGGCTATTCCCTCTTCTTGAATCAACCTTGATTACCTCCCATTCCCTAGGCACTGTAATACTATTACTGCTTTAGTGCTTTCCATAATTAATGTATTATAATAATTACCTTTTATTCCCTAGGTGCTGCATGATCACTTTGGGTTTAATTCATCCCAAGGAGTTCTGAATAATAATAATAATAATAAATTAACTTTAAGCTTTATTAGCCTTTTTCCCATAAAGGCTTCAGTATAAACTAAAATTTTGTTTAAATTCTAAAAGATAAGTTATTTTTACAATTTTTTCAGTTGATGATTTTCGAAGGCTGGGCCAGCAGTTGCT
Organism: Cherax destructor; assembly: GCA_009830355.1. Classification (NCBI taxonomy): domain Eukaryota; kingdom Metazoa; phylum Arthropoda; class Malacostraca; order Decapoda; family Parastacidae; genus Cherax; species Cherax destructor. The sequence goes on from WNWK01022343.1 coordinate 30,264, forward strand.
GTCGTCGCACTTCAAGCAGTCAGTGGATATGGGCACAGTTGGACGTGTTGAGATCCTGCCCATATCATGGCACAAGGTACTACATTGTTATTGACTAGTTTGTTGAATATAATGATACTGCAATTTTTTTGTTAGCCAAGATAGTATTCATGTTTTTACTCCATTGAAATTACAGCTCAGCTTTAGGGTACATTACCACCTCTCCAGATGCCACTCGCACCAGTCCACTGACTCAGGTACCTACCTATTTTAAGGTGAGCTGAGGCAACAGGTCTAAGGAGATTTGCCCATATGTCTTACCATACTCAGAATCCACCCACAATAGCTGTGTAACACTGTTTTTTATTTACTGCTAGATGAATAGGGGCAATAGGTGTAAGGAAACATGCCCAAAAATTCCATTTATTTAGGATTGAACCCAAGTCCTTGGTTGCAAGCCAAAGGTGCTGCCACTGTGCAGAAATCTTGCCTCTTTCTTGGCTGGATTGAGTTTATGGAGTACAGTGGACCCCCGGTTAACGAACACCCCGGAAATCGTACAATTATGTAAGTATAATATTGTAAGTGCTTGTGGAAGTGTATTTTTGGGGTCTGAAATAGACTAACCTACGTGACATTATTTCTTAAAGAAGTAAATTCGTTCGGTAATGGCACTTGAGCAGGCTTCTGGGATGAAGTTTTTTCGTTAACCGGGGGTCCACTGTATAGTGATACCAGAGGTGAGTTATTGAGAGGGGATGCTGTTTATATACTGGTCTGTACAATGAGCCAGTAATATGTACACAGTAAAATATAAAAATTCCTTGCAGTGTTCTGTGTATAACAAACATAATATGAATTATGTACTGCGTATGGATAGGCAACAGCATTATTCCAGAAACTGTATCAGGAGGTTCTATAGTTCAACAGGTGTATACTAGAGAACTAAGACTGCATAAAGTTTGATTTGAACCAAGAGATAACCATACCTACTAGAAAGGAAAGTACACTGAATTTGACCTTCACAAACAATGAGGAGCTTATCATGGAGATAACAATCTCCAACACTTAAGTCAGATCATTGAAGTCAAACAAAGCATAAATATGTGTAGTGGAAGAGAGAGAACATAAGCAATAGTCAACTCAGTGAGGGCAGACTTGGTAAATTCAACTTCAGCGATCCAAGAACTGATTTGAACAACATAAACAGGAAGAATGACTTGGAGAGCATATAAATCTGTAGGGGAAGGAAGGCGGGGTAGGGGTCATCCTCGAAAAGGTTGGAGGGAGGGGTTAAAGGAGGTTTTGTGGGTGAGAGGCTTGGACTTCCAGCAAGAGTGCGTGAGCGTGTTAGATAGGAGTGAATAGAGACAAATGGTTTTTGGGTCCTGACGAGCTGTTGGGGTGTGAGCAGGGTAATATTTAGTGAAGGGATTCAGGGAAACCGGTTAGTAAGTAAGTAAGTTTATTCAGGTATACACAAATACAGTTACATAGATTATCATACATAGCAGCATATGTGTAGAAAACCTAGGATAACCCAAAAAAGTCAGACAGAGTGACTTATTTCCATTGGGGTCCATTTAATACCTTAATATTATACACTGTAGTAGATACTAGTTATTATACTATAATTAAAAGGAATAAGGTAAAAAAAGTTATTTACATGTACATGTATGTTAGCTAAAAAAAAATAAAAATCATTTTCCTCCCTTTCTGTCGCTACATTCATTAGGTACCTTTTGGCTCTCTTCTTGAACTGGTTCATGCTATGACTGGCTTTGACATGTGCAGGTAGTCTGTTCCATTCCTTTATTGCTGTACAATAAAAGGTGTTTGAAGCCTGGCCACTGACTGTGGGTACTACAAAGTTGTGCTCTCTCCCCCTAGTACTATGACTGCTTTGGTTCCCAGCCTTGACAAAATTGGCAGCAAGATATTCTGGACACTGTTTGTGAGCAATTTTATAAACTTGATTCAACTTAAGTTGTTTTACTCTGTCTTCAATATTCAGCATATCCAGTTGTTGTAATTCATCCTGGCCTACATGTTCTCTTGGGCCCAGGTCCAGGATGAATCTTATCATTTTGTTCTGTGTGATTTGCAGTTTATCTTTCAGTTTTTTTGTCAAGGCAGAGTACCATGAAGAGCAAGCATAGTCAATATGACATTGTATAAGGGCTAGACATAGGGTCCTGCGAGCCTCAGTAGGTAGACACTGTGCTTGTCTGTAGAGGAACTTCAGTCTGGCATTCGCTTTCTTACTACACTGTTCCCTATCAATTCTCCTGACATGAAAGGGTCAAAGGGGGTTCCCAGATATTTACTGAGGAAACTGAAGTGATGGATTCCCCATTACATCGGACATTAAAATTATTTACCCTGCTCAATTTATATTTCGTGCCAAAGAGTATGGCTTCTGTTTTCCCGAGGTTAACGATAACTTGTTGTCTACTAACCATTTGCTG